>CAUYON010033222.1:0-59764 GCA_963573935.1 Arctocebus calabarensis | reverse complement strand
TTGTTTGTATGGAGGTATGGCATATACTGCGAGCTGTTCTCTTGGGGGAGGGGACTCCCGTCCGCTTGGTGATGTGCTCTGTACCTTTTATTTGTATCCTTGGGGTCGCAGGTCGCTCCAGCAGTGTTGATGTGTGTTCCTCGACCTTGTGTCTTGGCTCAGCTCCAAACCGTTGGCTTTCTCGGCAAATTTCTGTCCTTTAACTCTCCTTCTGGACAGGAGCGTCTGCAGAAAACTGGCTACAGACCACCATCTTGGCTCCTCCCCGCTCTATGGGGTTTTTTTCCAGTTCCATACAAAAGGAAGAATTATTTTTCCAAATCTTGAAAGTATGATGATGGCGTTTTAATGGGGATTGCATTGTATCTGTAGATTGCTTTATAGTCATTTTAAAAAATGTTGATATTTCCCATCCATTAACTTGGATGTTCTTCCATTTGTTAATATTTCCTGCTCGTTTTTTTCCTAGGGTTTTGAAATTTTCTTCGAAGAGGTCTTTTACCTCTTTTGATAAGTATATTCCTAGGTATTTCATTTTCTTTGGAGCTACTGTGAAGGGAATTGTGTCCTTGATTAGCTTCTCATCTTGGTTATTATTGGCCTATACAAAGGCTTCTGATTTGTGGACATTACTTTATATACTGAGACAGTGCTGTGTTTTTTGATACTGCCAGGAGTCTTGGGGTTGATTCTTGGGGTTTTCTAAGTATAAGACCATATCGTCAGCAAAGAGGGAGCGTTTGACCTCTTCTGCTTCCATCTGGATGCCCTTTATTTCTTTCTTTTGCCTCATTGTATTGGCTAGAACTTCCAGCACTATGTTGAACAGTAATAGTGATAGAGGACAGCCTTGTCTGGTTCCAATACTTGGTGGAAAAGTTTTCAATTTTACTCCATTCAGTATTAGCTGTGGGTTTGTCATAGATGGCTTTAATCAGTTTAAGAAATGTGCCCCCTATGCCTATTTTCTTCAGAATTCTAATTAGAAAAGTATGCTGAAGTTTACCAAATGCTTTTTGCTGCATCTATTGAAAGGATCATATGGTCTTTGTTTTTGCTTCTGTTGATATGGTGAAAAATGTTTAGGGACTTGTATGTGTCCCTAAACACACAATTATAAGAGGGACTTTACCTAACAAAGGCAAGCATTTTAACCTGGTTCTCTGTACCCTCAGTGAATCCTCAACAATAAAAAAAGTATAGATTTTTTTGGCACCTTCTGTATGCATTAGCTATTATTACTTATAAGAAAACTCTTGGCCTGAATCAAAGATAGCTAATTACATAATCCAATTAGTGAAAAGGCACATCACTTCTACTAAAATCCACTTGACCTGAATTTGGTCACCTGGTCACGTGCAGCTAGAAAGGAGTCTGAGAATCCACCTGAGATGTAGGGGTTCTGTGACTAAAGGAGGAAGGGGAAGTGGTTTTGGAAGAACTAGCAGTGTCTGGCACAAAACTCCTACTATGAAAGATGACAAGTTCAGCAAAGAGAACTTCCCTCCAGAATTTGGGTAGATACACATATTTCCAACTCTTCTTGATTGTGCCATTAATTTTATGCAGAATCTCTTGACCCCACCCATGTAAGATGAGATATCCTTTATCACTCTTGCTCTCTCTCCTCCTATCTCCTCTTGCTAAACAACTACATTTGCATCTAGTTCTGTATTCATAATCAAAATGTTCTATATCCACATCTGAATTTCAAATATTGAAAATCAGCAAAAATGTTTTAAAATAAACAAGGGAATGTAAGTATCTTTCTTGAAACATTATTTTCTCATTGCTATGTGTATCAGTAGACCCACAGTGCAGATGAATGAAATGATCACAGTGGTTCCCAACCTTCCTACTGCCACCAACCTTTAATACAGTTCCTCATGTTGTGGTGACCCTCAACCATAAAATTATTTTTGTTGCCACTTCATAACTGTAATTTTACTACTGTTATGAATCACAATGTAAATATCTGATATGCAGGATGGTCTTAGGTGACCCCTGTGAAAGGGTCATTCAACACGCAAAAGGTGTCGCAACCCACAGGCTGAGAACTGCTGATTTGCTGTTATAAGTATGGTTTTAAGTTGCATTTCCCAAATGATTAATAATGTTGAGTATCTTTTCATGTTCTTAGTTGTTACTTGTATGCCTTCTTTGGTGGAATGTCGGTTCAAATATTTAGCCTATGTTAAAAATTAGATTGGTTTTATACTATTGAGTTTTAAGAATTCTTTATGTATTCTAGATTGAAATACTTTATCGCTATGATTTACAAAACGTTTGTCAGAGTTTGTGGCTTATCTTTTCATTTTCAAGGTGTCTTTCATGAGAAGATGTTTGTGTTTTTGATGAATCTTAATTTATTACTTTTTCTTTAACATAATTTTTTTTTTTTTGCAGTTTTTTTTTTTTGGCCGGGGCTGGGTTTGAACCCACCACCTCCAGCATATGGGGCCAGCCCCTTCCTCCTTTGAACCACAGGTGCCACCCAACATAATTATTTTTTGACATATCTGAGATATTTCTTGAACAAAAGCCACAAAAGATCCCTCTATGTTTTTTCTAGAAGTTTTATAATTATAGATGATACATGTAATTCTATAATTTATTTTGCTACATCTTTTATGTAGTGTGAGGTAAAGTTCTATTTTTTGCATGTCATATTCAGTTGTTTCATATCACTTTTTGAGAACACTGACATTTCTCTAAGGAAGGAACTTTGAATTTTTGTTGAAAATCAGTTCTCAGTATGTAATGAAAATCAGTTCATGCATGTGTGTGTTTAGACTTCATTCCATTGATAGCCTTGTCAATCTCCTGATTACGGTAGCCTTATCGCAAATTTTGGAACCAGGAGCATTTATTCTCCAGCTTTCTCCTTTTTGAAATTTCTTTTGACTATATTGCTTCCCCATATGTTAAACGCACGTATTAATTTTAGAATAAGCTTGTCAATTCCAACAACTATAAATATGCTAGAATTTTCATTGAAATTGTACTGAATCTTTAAGTCAATTTGGGGAGAGCTGACATTTTAACATTGCTGAGTGTTCCAGTTCATGAACCCAACATACCCCTCTATTTAGATTAACTTCTCTTTTCAGGGTTTTGTAGTTTTCATGGGAGGTCTACTTTTTTGTCATTTTAACCTTAAAGTTTATCACATTTTATACTATTATAAATGGTGTTTTTTAGTGTAATTTCCTGACTAAGTCATTATTAGTGAACAGCCAATCTATTTTTATAATGTTCTTACAGCTGACAAACTTATTAGGTGCGTATATTAATTCCAGTAGTTTTTTCCATAGATTCCATATGATTTTCTTCATAGATAAGCACATTATTTTAAATAAATTAAATAATGGACAGTTATATTTCTCCTTTTTCCCATTTAAATTCTGGTATTGCTTTGTTTTGTTTTATGTAAATTAAATAATGGACAGTTATATTTCTCCTTTTTCCCATTTAAATCCTTGTATTGCTTTATACAGTGTTGAATGAAGTGTAGGGAAAGAAGAAATGTATTGCTTGTGATCTTAGTGAAAAAACATTCAGTCTCTTACCAATAAGTGTGGTGTCAGCTATAGCTTTTTCAAAGATGTTCCTCTGTCAAATGTAAATTATTCATTTCCATTCCTATTTGTTTAGAGGTCAATTAGAAATATATATTTGATATTATCAAATGCTTTTCCTTCATTGATTGAGATGTAAACTTTTTTTGGTTTGTTAATATAGTAGATAATATTGGCTTGATTCTTTTAATGGTAAATTTTCCATGCAATCCTGGAATAAAACCCACTTGGTCCTGCCATACTATCCTTTTTATATATTTATGGATTTTATTTATAAAATTTTGTCAGTAACTTTTGCATTCATATTTAAAAGGAATATTTGTCTGCAATTTCTATTCTTGTGATCTTCAGTTTTAGTAGCAGGAAAATGCTGGCCTTCTAGAAAGATTCGGGCAGTATTCCTTCTTACACAATTTCCTGTGAAATGGGATTATGTCTTTCTAACTTTCTTAGTTTTAATTAACCAACAAGACCATTCAGTTCTTAGGTTTCCTTTATTGCAATGTCTTAACTACAAATTCAAATCTTTAATAATTACAGAGCTATTCAGTTTGATTCTGCCATTTTTCCCTATTTCCAACTATTTTCTATTTTATTGATTTCCACTCTAATCTTTACTATTTTTTTTAATTTTTACACTAGGTATGATCTGCTGCTATTTTCTAGATGATTAAGTTGGAAGCTGTAGTCAGTAATTTGAGACCAGTTAGTACTACAACCCTTACTGTAAATTGTGGAATCAGGAGTATTTGTTCTCCAAATTTTTTTTTAAATACAAACTAAGCATCATCCCACAAATACTGATAGGTTAAGTTTTTTTAAACAATCTATTCAGTTTTACATATATTTAGCACATGGATTATTTTGAAGTATGTTATGTAGTTTCCAAATTCGTGGATTTTTCCATTTCTTCTGTTAATAAATTATAATTCCATTTTGGTCAAAAAATATACTTTGCCTGAGTTTAATATTTTTAAATTTTGTGAGACTTGTTTTATGGCCCCAAATGCAAATTATATTCCATGAAGTCTTGAAAAGAACATGCATTATTTTATTCTTGACTAGAATATTTCATTGATGTCAATTAAATTAATCTCTTGAATTACTATTGCTAAAGTCCTATTTTTCATCTATTTTCTTTCCTTGAGGTAAATCTGTTAAAATCTTGGACTATAGGCTGGCATGGTAGCTCATGCCAGTAATCTTAGCATTCTGCAAGGCTGAGTGAAGAGAATTACTTGAGCTCAGGAGTTCAAGGCCAACCTGAACAAGAGTGATATTGTCTCTACTAAAATTAGAAAAATTAGCCTCAGTTGTAGCCAGTGCCTGTAGTCTCAGTTACTTGAGAGAACGAGGCAGGAGGATCACTTGTACCCAGGAATGGAGGCTGCCATGAGCTGGATTGATGCCATGGCACTTTATAGCCTGGGACATCAGAGTGAGACTTTGTCTCAAAATATAATAATAATAATTCTCAATTCACTGAATATAATTGTAGATTTGTCCTTTTCTCCATGACAGTCTGTCGACTTTGTTTTCATTTTTTGTGACCTCTTGATGAAGTAACCCTTTTATTATTATGAAATGATTTTCTTTAATCTCTGATAATATTCTATACTCTGAAATGTACTTTGTCAGATATTGATATAACCTCTCCAGCTTTATTTGGTTAACGTTATTGTTAGGTGTGGGAATCAGCTTCCAGTGTCACCTGGTTCCTGGTTCCCAGTACTGAAGAATGATTACTGGTACCAAGTTGAGGGAGTGAATGAGCAGAGGAAGCAGGCGCAAGCAGGCAAAGAGCTGAAGTTTTACTATAGCATCGTACATTCCAGAGATGAAATAGGTCAGTCCCCATGAGTTTAACAAGATTTCCCCCTTTGTGTTGACTCTCTAATTTTATGTTAAGTAGGGTGAGGATATTTTCATTGTTTTTCTTATAAAAGAGTAGAGATTTCATGGTTAGGAACCCTCTCCTTTCTATCCTTATAAGGAATTTCCCCTGGAGTTGCCATGGCATGTGCACCAGCACCATGTCCTGGTGCTGGTGAGTGGGAGTTTTGCTGTTAAGGATGTAGTTCATTTGGTGTGCACGTACGTCAATTATGCACATGGAACAAAGATCCTCTTTTATGGCCTTGATCAAATCTCCATTTTGTGGTTTTTCTATTTCTTCCTGATTGGTCAGTCCTTGGAGACGTCTCTATTTTAAACCAAACATCTGGTCAGTCCTTGGGCACACCCCTGACATGTTATCTATTCTTCCTTGAGAACCCCTTTCTAGTCAATTTGTTCCTCTTCGTTGACAAAGTTTCTCCTAACATCATCTGCCTCTTAGTGAACATCTTTAGACAAAGCCTCTGTTTCATTCCTCCTTATCCCTCCCTAATATTATAACATAATTTTTTGTCATTTCACCATTTCAATACATCTGACTTATTTAAAGCAAATTCATCGTGAATACATATAATTGACTATTGCCTTGTAATTCATTCTGGCAATATCTGGCATTTTATCTCATGTACATTTGGTGTGATATTTATATGTTATATTTAAATCTTACATTTTTCGATTCCTTTTGTATTTGTCGATTCTTCTATTTTTTCTCCTTTTATTCAACCTTTTTTTAACCCCTTTGTTCTGCCTTCTTTTTAAATATTTTTCATGATTCCATTTAACTTTATTTATTTCCTTTACTTACTGTAATTCTGTTGTGTTACCTTTGTGGTTCCTTTAAAAGTTCATTTTATGTAGCTTAATTTCATAATCTGACTTCATACACTATTATTCCATTTTATATGTAGTATAAAATAGCTTACAACAATATACTTCAATGTTTCCCCTCCTGATCTTTGCACTATTTTTGTCAGACATTTTAATTCTCTGTTTTTATAACCCCCACAATATTTGCCTTAATCATCAATTATTTTTGAGTGAACTTAAATAAGAAGATAATTGTTCATCTTACAAAAAAAACTTCTTTAACAATCCTTGTTATTCAGGCCTGCAGATGATAATTTCTTTCCTTTTATTTTTTTTCCTTGATTTTTGAAGATATTTTTCCTGGGTATATGATCTAGGTAGAGAGTTAATTTTTTTCTTTCATTTCTTTGAAGCTGTTTTATTGTTTGCATTGTTTCTAGTGAGAAATCTGCTATCATACTTGCCTACATTCTCCCAGCCGTAATGTGTGTTTTTCCTGTAGTTTGGATCAATTTGATTATGATATACCTTATGTGTTTCTTTGTGTAGCAATATGTGTGTGTGCGTATAAAAATTTGTTTGAGGTTTAGTTGGCAAATTAATTTATAGTTTTCAGTACATTTGGAAATATTCATATGATTATTTTCTAAATGATTTTTTCTGATATTTCTTTTACCTCACAGCCAACCTTCATGCTACCAATTACAATTTTAACTAAATTCTTTTAAAAAGTCTGAATACTCACTGATAGTCTGTTTATTTCTTTAATTATGTATTTTCCCCTAAGTATTCTCAAATTAACTGTTTCTTTTGCAAAGTACAGTCTGTTGTTTATAATATCCAGTGATTTTTTAAATCTCAGAAATGGTAGTTTTCATGCATGGAAGTCTAGCTGTATTTAATCTTTTTGTCATACTTAATATATTCATTTTTTCTCTAGGTTTTTGAACATATGAAATTAACTTGTAATCCCTGTTATAATGTCTTTATTGCTGATTCTAACAACTGTATTATTTTAAATTGACTTAATTTTCTCCTCATTAGTTCAATTTTTTTGCCTGTTATCATGACTGATAATTTTTTATTGGCCACTAGACACTGTACATTTTATGTTGTTAGGAGTTCCATATTTTTTATAATCCCATATTCTCAAGCTCTGTTCTGGGACATATTTATGGTACTAAAAAATTATTTGATACTCGTGAGTCATACACTTAAGATTGATCAGTGAGCAGACAGAAAGAGAAGAAGGGAAGTGGTGAAGGAAAGGAAAAGAAAAAAAAAGAAAAGAAAATAGTGACTAATTCTCACATCAATTGGATTTAATTTTGACCACATTACATTATTTGAATAATAATTTTTAATTCAACTTGTTAATATGTTGTTTAGGATATTGCATCCTCATTTATAAGTAAAATACATTTGTAATTTCCCTTTATAATAATATATTTTTTCCAATTTTAATATCAGGTATATGCAGATGAAGTAGAATGATTTTGAAGTATTTCTTCTTTTTCTATTGTCTATAGATTTGGCATGATCTGTTTTTTTAACTATCTTCTATTTTTATTTATAAATATTAATTGTCTATTTTTTTGAGACTTTGGGGCGAAAAAAAAGAAGTTAACTGATGACTCCACATTGAACCTAAGAGTGAAAGCATTCTATGATAGACATGCTTTTATCTGACAATGTGAATGTTACTTTTTTGCATTATTATTATTATTACTCAATATTTCATTGCAGCAATCATCTGATTTCTTTTCTGAATGTATTTATCTTCGTTCGTTCTTTACGAGGTTTTGGTTTCTAGTTCTTATCTTAAACATTTTTATTGTTATTAAACTTTAAGCCTTTTTAACTTTGTGAAGGCAAAAAGTGGTAACCAAATGAACACATGTACCTGAATGGAGAAAATAAAAAATAAAAAAGATTGGTCAGTGAGTCTAGAGCAGTGCTTAGTTTAGGACTAATCATTTTAAGGCAATCTTGTACAACAGGGGCAAGATTCTTCATACACTACCCAATATTCAATGAATTATGAGGGTTTCAAGTCTAGCTAATGGAAATAGGGTTTATTCCTAGCTCTGGAATAAACTTCCTAACTCAAGTTATTCTTCATTCTGATTCTTTCAGATAGTTCATTCTCAAGCCTTACCAGCTTTTCACGTGCTTGTACTGATCAGTACTCTGATGAACACTTGAGGGATCTCTCTATAGACCTCTAGAGTTATCTTCTTCTACAGCTCTCTCTTCTCCAGTACTGTTTTGTGAACTCTAGCTATCTTGGTTTTCTTGGACTATTAGTTCTGTCTCCTAATACAGAAAGCTGCCGAGGTCCACTTAGTCTGAAAACTCTTACAAGTCAACAAACTTAGGCAAAACCTCTCTCTCAAGTATCACTGTCCTCTTTTGTCACATGTCCAATAAGTTTAAACCATTCTTTCATTTATTTTTCCCAGTTATTTATTTTTTCTTAAGTAAAAGGATGAATTTAGTCTTTGTTATAGTATATGGGCTATATGTACCAGCCATATTGGCCAGAAACGAAATCTCACAGAAATATATTAAGTACTGGCACTATTTCCATTTTACTTTTTCCATTAATGTAGTTAAAGTGATTTAAATATGACAGACCACTGACAGATTCTGGAATTCACCCTGTCTTTCAAAATAGTAAGCTAAAAGCAATATTATACTCCTAAAGTAATCAATAATTCATGTTACCATCAAAGCTTTAATAGATGCAAAGATTGGGATTCCTACTACATTCTCAGTTAAATTATTTTTTGGCAGGCACAGATGATGATTACTTTGGTATATGCCAAAAAGTTATAAACTTAGTTAACTGTTTCTCCTAACTGCAAATCAATACAGACTCCAGGACCTATTATGCATGTATGAACATGTCAAGCTCTACATCTATAATACCATGCTGATAGGACCTGGTGAATCAGAATAGCCAATTATCATGAACTTTGTGTAGTTATCTTTATAAATGAGGTGATAAATCTAAGAGCCTGGTGTCTTTGCACAGTCCCTTGTGTTCAGCAGTTTAGACTTGTAGGTTAGTTACTCCGAGGTCAATAAAAATTCATTGCACTTGAAAATCTTACCCTATAGATATTTCTTTGAATTTGAAAGGTTATATATACTGCAGTATACTGTTCATAACTGACCTATAGCAGCCAGTATAGTCTATGGCTAGGAGGAGTGAGAGTTTAAAGAAATACCTGTATATTGGCAGCACCTGTGGCCCAATGGGAAGGGTGCCGGCCTCATATGCTGAGGGTGGCAGGTTCAAACCCAGCCACAGCCAAACTGCAACAAAAAATAACCGGGTGTTATGGCAGGCACCTGTAGTCCCAGCTACTTTGGAGGGTGAGGCAAGAGAATCGCCTAAGCCAGGAGTTGGAGGTTGCTGTGAGCTGTGTGATGCCATGGCACTCTACCGAGGGTGATAAAGTGAGACTCCATCTTTATATTAAAAAAAAGAAAGAAAGAAAAGAAAAGAAAAAGAAATGCCTGTATAGCTCAATAATGGGACACCTTGATGAAAAGGGCATGGAGAAAGATTTAACTCTCCTTATTAGCATGAGATCTTGTGAGATGACAGCATTGGTGAATTGGTAGTCTCTACACCTATGATGCACGAGATCAGCCTTATATTAGGCTAGAGGGGAAGACAGTAGAGGAGCATGCGCATTCTGTCACAGACCTGCTTACTCTGACTCTGTCTCCTCTTCTGCCTGCAGAACGCCAGCACAGCGTCTCTCTGCTGAAGATTAGCAAGCTTTACTAAGATGTATCTATTCTAAGAAGACTGCTTTACTCTATCAAAGGCTATCTCTTGCCCTCTGTCCAGCTAAAGTAGATAGATAGCCCTAGCAATTGTTCCTGAGCAAGGAACAATTAGCAGTTCACATCCGGAACCTAGTTAAACCACTCAAGACCTGGCCAGTCCCAGACCCTGACAAGTGGTGTCAGGAGTGGGGCAGTGAACGCCACTGACACTGACCCATCTATCAAGTTGATCCTGAAAATCTACCAACTTTGTGTGGGGTCCAAAGGAAGATAATACTCTCCAGCTATTCCAAGCTTCCGTCTTCTGCCATTTAGACTGCCAAAGTTCAGTAGCTCCTCAGTATGTGAAAAATGGATGTCCTTCAATTTGTATTTGCATTCTGAAAAAGAAGTCATATAATCAAATAATTAAAGATATAATTTTAAAAAACTTGGCTCAAGAAAAATGTCAAAAATGACACACACACACACACGCACACGTACACATATAAGGCCACAGAAACCAAAGGTAGAGATTGAATCAAGTATTTTCTTTTTTTTTTTTAGAGACAGAGTCACTTTGTTGCCCTTGGTAGAGTGCCGTGGCTTCATGGCTCACAACAACCTCCAACTTCTGGGCTTAGGCCATTCTCTTGTCTCAGCCTCCCGAGTAACTGGGACTACAGGCGCCCGCCACAACGCCCAGCTATTTTTTTGTTGCAGTTCTTCCAGGGCTGGGTTTGAACCCGCCACCCTTGGTATATGGGGCCAGCGCTCTACCCATTGAGCCACAGGAGCCGCCCTGAATCAAGTATTTTCAATGGGAAAATTAAAAGAGAGGAACAGTGGATTTTTTTCTGGATGCACACTCTAACCTAAGTCATGCTCCAAATCCAAACTCAATCTGTTCCTTATTTTTCTGGAACAAACTCTTACTCGTTCAGACCAACCCATCCTCTCCAATTTCTTTTCCCCACACATTCTTACCTCCCACAATTAAGACAGCCTCATAGATCAGTTGGAATTTGTAGTGCTTTTCATTTTGGACACCACTAAAACACTTGCCTCTTAGGAAAAAAAAATTGTGCACTTCTATTTCTCATCGTAAAAAGAATACAATCCAAGGTAGGAAACTTGGCAACATTTGCATCATCTTTAGTCAACACATTCAAAATGTGTGTCTGTGGATTCTGAGGGAAAAACAATACAACTGGAGTTTTTAATGGTAGTCAAGAAATACAAATTTGAACAGAAGGTGAAATTGCTTTTTAATGATACAGTACAATAGTGGATCCTCCCACTCCAGGATACAAAGACTCTTGTCTTAAAGAGGTGCTCTTGGAAACAATAGATTTTTAAGTATATGATAAATGCATGCGTAGTGAGTACAGTTGACTCCCCAGGTATAACAGACATAAAACTTTATAAAAATCTATAGTATTTTTAAAATGTAAACATCAGTACTATTTTTAAATTAACACCATCACTGCAGAGGCTGAAATATTAATATTATTTTAATTCTAGACTTAAAATTTTAACTCTTGTTAACAGAACATGATGAGATCATTTTCTTTTAATTTTATCTTTAGTGTTAATATGCTTAATATTACATGATGAGAAAACAAAACATGTCTTTCTATTCATGGACCAAAATTTCAATGAAGTTAGCATATCCAACTCTTCCGAAAATGTAGTTAAAGAAAGATTTATCAAATATCACCCTCAGAATACTTTTTTCAACAAATGTCATAGAAAGATAAAATATTTGCAGATAGAGTTTCTTTGTACAAACAGATTTGAACTTACTGGTATTTTTTTTTTCTAACTGAGTTCTTTTTATCTATTTTTTCAAAAACATATAATTCCACTAAACTTTTCTTTGAAAATAGAGCAGAACAATAAAGTGAGATGACTGTTTAATGATGATCTGTTAAGGGTCTTGACTATTTATAAGGTGATTAAGGTAATAAGCATGAATAACCTTTACTTAGACTGAATGTAAATATACAGAATATACAGAAACAAGAAAGGATGTGTAAGAGTGCTACATCCTAATTCTATTCTTTACTAACATCTAAGTATTACACCAGAAAAAACATGAAGTACATAGCTAGAAATAGACAAGGCAATATTTTTATTTAGACAAATCCTTTTTTTTTTTTTTTTTTTGGTTATTTTCTAGATATATTATATGTTCTTTTTGTTTTGTTTTGTTTGCAATTTTTGGCCGGGGTCGGGTTTGAACCTCCCACCTTCAGCATATGGGGCCGCTGCCCTACTCCTTTGAGCCATAGGTGCTGCCCTACATATATTATATGGTCACCTCTGACTCTTGAAGTTCTTTGAGTGTATGGTTGGCAAACAAATAAACATTCCACAAGTGATGTTGTTTATTAGTGTTATTTAAACTGCTGTATTTATTGCTGATACACTTTTCTTCAGCTGATAAAAATTCATTTCAAATACAGAAATGCAATTGTTTTGATAATTATTCAAATTTAAGTCCATAGACATACTAGAAATGCAGGAATATGCATACTAGAAATGCACTAAATGCAATTGATAATTATTCAAACTTAAGTCCATGGACATACTAGAAATGCAGGAATATGCATACTAGAAATGCACTAAATACTCTGGTGCAAAAAGTGTTTGGCACAGGCTTGTCTGCAAGTGATTTTTAGGAAATATTTCTAGGATTGTAATGAAATTTACAATCTTCACTTCCTTGGTTTTCATGAAAATAAGATTATCTTCCAGATTACATATTTGGTCAATGAGTTCCTAACTTTGCCTATGTATTAAAATCATTGAAGAAATGTATTCAAAAACAAATATCTTAGTCTCAATTTCAGAGAAAGTGAATGTCAGTAAGTCTAAAGTAGGGCCTATAGTCATTGAATTTTTAAAAAATTTTTTCAGATAGCTTACTGCACAGTAGTAGTCAAGTGTCAAAAACACTTTGACACTGTAAAACATGATTATATTTTACAAACGGATTTTTGCATACATGATTGCTTTTTATTTTATTGGCAGTTTTGTTTGTTTGTTTGTTTGTTTTTGTCTGGGGTTGGGTTTGAACCCACCACCTCTGTCATATGAGGCCAGTGCCCTACTCCTTTGAGCCACAGGCACCGCCCATACATGATTGCTTTTAATGCATCACATTCATATGATACTTGTCTCGGTCAGTTTTATATATTCCATTATAACAAAATGTCATAACACTAGGAAGTCCAAGAACACAGCAGATTAGGTGCCTGATGGGACCCCTTTCCTGGTTCCTAGATGGTACCTTCTAGCTTCACCCTTAGATGTTGGAAGAGACAGGAAACTCCCTGGGACCTCTTTCATGAGGGTACTAATCCCATTCATGGGTTCTGCCCTCATGGCTCACACACCTACCAACGGCCTCAAATCCTATTGCTATATCATTGATGATTATATTCCAGCATATGAATTTTGGGGGCATACAAGCTTTCAGACTTTGAACCTCCACAATCCCTTATTCTAAAAATTCCTTTGTATTACCTATTTCACACATTTGTGCTTAAGTAATTGTCAATTACACCTGAAATATGATTTCTAAACAAGTACCTATTTCCACCTGTATGGCTATCAATTTCTGCTAGAAGGAGGCAAAACTAGCAAAACTTTTCTTCTAGAAAGGGAAAAACTAACATAGCTAATGCCATCTCAGATGGATTGGAAAGGAAACTATTATATGTCAAGGAAATATATAAATACAGAAATGGTTTAACTTCATCCAGAGAAATTATTTTACTATTTGTTAGACAAAACTACTAAAGTAATCTATTGCACTGAGTATGAAAAAATTATCAAAACATATTATTTGCAAAATCAAGAACATGACATTTTTTAAGTTAACTTACCCAGAATGAAAAATAAACATCAAAGATCAGTATCTGGTAAACATCAAATACAATATACATGGAAGTAATCCTTTATTTAGTTTTCTACTAAAGCAAAGCCTTTATTTAGTTTTCTACTTAGGGCTTCAATGTTTAGAAGGGTTGGAGTATCAATCTAACATGATCAATAGTCAGACCATAGAAGGATCAGACTTGAGTTTATTAATGTGGCCCAGTCCCTGCCTGGGATGCCGACAGTTTGAAGTAGGTGGGAAGGCACAAACATACATGTAGTTCACATATAGCTTTGCTGTAGAACAGGGGCTCCAGTAGAGAGCTCTGGATCATATGCCAATCATAGATGGCCTTGAGAGAAGCACATTTCATTAAGAGCAGCATTGAATGAAGCAAAGAAAACACTTTTATTTCAAACTGGCATGATCCTCTCTGTAGGGAAAATTTTGTCCTGACCTTGAACATAGACCAACTTTCTGCTTGAGAGACCTTAAGAGTAATCAGAATGGCATATGACAGCAGGAGGACAGAAAAGTGGCCTCCAAGATAGAATGTATAGGTGAGGTGTGGCAGTACCAAGCCTAATGGTTCTGGGATAAAGACTCTGTAGATTCCCAAGATCTCTTGATGCTAGAGGCAATGGTCATGTTCAAGGTCTATGGTTTTGCAAAAACAAAGACGGAAACAATCTATCAGATCCTCTCCACATCCTCCCTGACAGTGATTCTGTCTAATAAGCAGTCTTATCTACTTCTTCCTGTTTTATGATTATAAATACGACCTGAGGTTTTCTCAAAAGGACTCCTCCCTGAGCTCCTCAGTCTCCCAGCACAGACTCTGTGTCAAGCCTCTTTATTCTTTGGGCCAAATCCCCTTCTCCTCTCTATGGCATTAGCTTTCTTCTCTAAAATTGAGGGTTTCAGACATTAGCATTTATTTTGCTACAACAAGATGATGGTTTATCAGGGGATAATGTTTCCCTTTAGTGTACTGAAGACTTCTTCGAGTAATACTCATTCTTACACCTCAGAATCTGGGGAATGAGTTCCTTTAACATCTTGTAATTAGCTACTCTGGTGTTGTCACTTGGGATTGAAGTCGCAGAATTTGTTCAAGCAAATAGGGTTGGGAGCTTTTAACTTATGCTTTGATATCAGGATAATTCTGGGAAGATATTAGACTATCAATTTAATCACTTTGAATTATCATGATTTATTTAAATGCACATTGTTTATTTTTCTACTGTCAACTTGGAAACTCATGTGTACCCTGGGCATTATCACCTATAAAATTGGTCCCTAACCAGTGATACAACAAAATGAATAACTGCCCACAGCAAGTTATCCAACATCAGAGGGCTTCACACCAAAATTCTATCAAACCTTCAAAGAGCTTATACTCATATTGCAGAAGCTATTCCAAAACATCTTCCCAAACACATTCTACAAAGCAAACATCACCTGATATCAAAACCAGGAAAAGATACAACTAAAAAGGTGAACTACAGATGAATTTCACTGATGAATATCAACGCAAAAATACTCAAGAAAATCTTAATCAATAGATTACAGGTACACATTAAAAAATATATATGACATGATCAAGTAGGCTTCACCTACAATATTGAGACCATTATTTCTATGGAAAGTAGTATGACGTTTCCTTAACTCAATGGCTTAAAACAACATACATTTATCTTATGTTCTGTAGGTTAGGAATTCAACACAGGCTTCATGAAGCTACATTTAAGGTGACAGCACTAATGCAGGTTTTTAAGGTGATGCCCTGGTTGCATTCTTTTCTGGAGACTAAAAAGGAAAATTTATTTCTTTGTCTTTCAGAGCTTCCAGAGGCCACCAAAAGGTCTTGACTTTTGATCCTTATGCTCCATCTTCAAAGCTAGCAAATTTTCTTTTTTCTGAAAGTTGTTCTACACAGTGATATCTCTCTCTCTTTCCCCCTTTATTCTCCCTTTAACAATTCTTGTGATTATATCTGACCCAATTGTATCCTCCAAGATAATCTCCCCATTTATAAATCCTTGACTTAATCATATCACTTTTGCTATGCAAGATAATATATTCATAGATCACAAAGGTTATTACATGAACATAGTTGCAGATTCAATATTCTGCCTCTTATTTGTTTGTGGGTTTGATTTTCTTAAACATTTTTAAAGATTTTAGTGACTATATTGTGTTTATATTTACTAGAAATATCAAATTTTTGTATTTAATACAAAGCTTTGGTATTAAAGCAATGCTGGACTCATAAAATACATTTCAGAGTATTCTCATCTTTTCTGGTTTCTGAAAGAATCTGTGTTGAATTGGTGTTAATTAATCGTTGAACATTTGAAAGAATTCACAAGTAAATCTACCTGATCCTGGTGTATTTTTGGTTGAAAAGATTCAATTATAAAATTAATTTATTTTCTAGACATGAGCCTATTCGTATCACTTATTTTTGAGTGGTATTAGGTAGTTTAACTTTTTGAAGGAACTTATCTATTTCACTTAACTTGTAAAATTTATTGGATGGAAATTGTCTATAATTTTCTTTTCATATTCTTTTACTACTTGGGGGATCTCATTCATTTCAGACAGCAGTAATTTGTGACTCTTCTAATCAATCTGAGTACAGATTTATTGGTTCTACAGATTTACTCGGAGAACACGATTCAGGTTTTGTAAATTTTTCTCTTTTATTCATAAGAAATTTTCATTGATTTCTGCTGTTATCATTTTTTAACCTTCTGCTTACATTATGATTAATTTATCTCTTTTTTGTTTATTTCTTACACAAATATTTAGCTTTCTTGAAAGCTCTTAGTTGGTTGTTTGTTTTGTTTTGTTTTTTGGCGGCGGGTGGGGGGGGTAGTTCCAGATTTTCATGTAGTATTAATTGCCTTCTACCTGATGCATTCACGTATATGGTAATATATACTTGCCAGTGATGAATTTTCATTCCTTTTGTGGTCTGGAATCTCTATTTTACTTTCAATTTTGAAAAATAGTTTTACTAGAAATACAATTCTAGTTTTGCAGATTTTTTTTCTCCCTTTTTAGTATTATACTTCAGAGATAATGTACCACTGTCTTCAGGTTTGATTTTTCCTGGTGAACTAAGGTGGGGTACATTTTTGCAAACTTTATCTGATATTCAGACGTATTACAGAGGTGATAGTTTATCCTACTGTCTTATGTGGGTGTGCTATTGTTTTTCCCATTGGCCTTGAGTACTAATCTCTTATTCATAGATCAGTACCCAGCCAAACCTTCAATCTGGAGATTTCCGAAGCCCTGTGAATATAGTTCTTTTCTTTTCACTACATTCTCCCCTAGTTCTAGCCATTGGATCTTCCCAAACTCTCACCTTTACCTTCATGAAATAAATAGGTTCTGGTAGACTTTTCTGTGCCTGCATTCATTCTGAAAACTGTCCTAGGAAAAATTCTGGGAAATTTGGAATGGTCACCTACACTGATTACTTTCCTTTTTAAAAGGATGAACCCTCTTTGATGCTTATTATACAATTTCTGAAAAAACTCCAGTGTATCCTATGGTTTTGTTCTCATAAAAAGAGAAAATGTAAAGCTGTTACTACATCATGACTAGAAGTATAAATCCCCTAAACATTTATTTTAAACCATTGTTCCCAGTTTGTTCTATATTTTTAATTATATCCAACTGGCCATCTTGGCTTTCTGTGTCATGTTTTTTCACATGTTTTTGAAATTTGTTTTGCAACCTAACTTGGAGTCCAAGAGAGTTTTTGTTCTGTTTTGTTTTGTTTTTCTTTTTGTCTTTCTTCACTTTTTCTTTTTTTGTCTTTCTGTTTTGCAGTTATCTTGATCTTGCCTCAGGGTCTCTTACACAAAAATCAAGTTTTTAGGGTAATGCTGATGCTATTGCAAATTTAGCCAAAGGGGCAGTGGAAAAGTTGAGTCATTTTTGGTCAAAAGTCTGTGACTATGCCCTCTAACATTTGCATCAGCATTTTTTTACAAGTCAAAACATATTTTCAAACAGCTTTTTAAAAACTTTGGTAACATATAAATAATAAAATTTACTGTTTTAATCACTTTTAAGTGTATGATTCAGAGGCATGTGTGTAAACAGCATTTTGTAACTATCAACACTATTTCCTGCTTGGTTTCATCATTCTAAGCAGAAACTCTTTACCTATTGAACTATAACTCTCTATATTTCCTTTCCTCCACCCCTGATCTCTATCATACTTTGTCTTTATAAATATGCTTTTTCTAGAAACTTCAAGTAAGTGCACTCATACAGTATTCCACAAAATTTGAACTCCTTCTTTTCAAGTTCTACTAGCTGTGACTTTATGTTTATGCAAAGAAATATAGTTAATCTTGATATTTTGCTATTTTAATATCCAACAACAGGCATTTTGGTAGGCTGAATAATGCTCTCCCCCCCTAAAATAGGTCCCAATACCTGAAAGTTTTAAGATTTTCAGATGGGGAGAATATTATATATTAGCAGGTGAGCCCTGAATGCAATCACAAGTGGCCTTACAAAAAAGAGACAATGAAAGATTTCACTCATAAAGAAGAAGTAATGTAAAGGCAGAGTGGACAGAGATTTGAAGTCAGTTGGCCTTAAAGATTGGAATAATGTGAGCAGAAGTCAAGAAATGCTAACAGCCATCAGAAGCTGAAAGAGGCAAGAAATAGACTCTCCCCTAATTCTCTGAGTGGCAATGTGGCTCTTCTAACACCTTGATTTCAGCCCAGTGATGCTAACTTCATAATTCTCAACTCTCAAACTCTTTTATAAAAGAATAAATTTCTATTATTTTAAGTCCCAGATTTGTTGTTTTTACATCAGCCACAGCAAACTAATATAGGGTTCTTAGCCATTTATAATTATTATAGTAAAAATCATATCAATAAATATATATGGACTTATATGTTGAAAATTATTCATAATTCTTTTTAAATTTACTGTATTCAGAAATTTTCAATAATTCCTAATATATGTGTTTCTGTTTTTAAAGAAGAATGATTTGAGGAAAAATGAGCCCTCATCCTTACCACCCACATGACCAAGCATTTTATGAGTTTATATAAGGATCAGTCAAACATGTCAACTTCTCTACAAGTTTGTTATTATCATAAACTCCATAAGCCCAGAAATCCATCCTGTATGGCTGCCAATAACTGCAGCCTCCCAAAGCATCTCCTGTTCTCCAATGTTATCATTCTCTAGTTTACCCTCTATCCTGAGTTAGTAGTAAACTTTCTGAAAAAAAAAAATGTTTGCAGTTTACTTCTAATTAAGTCTTTAATATCTCATACACCTTTCTAGTCAAAATTCAAGCTCTTTAATTTAACCACCAATGTTATCTTGTTATCCTAGGCTTAAACTTTCTTTTCTAACCGTACATTTATCACTACTCTACATGATCTAACTGCCCATGTTTTGTGTTTATCATGTATCTTATAAATGCCTTTATCTTAGCTATTATCACAATATATTGTAAAAAATTCAAAAAAGTATTCATGGGCAGTGCCTGTTGCTCAAAGGAGTAAGGTGCTGGCCCCATATACTGGAGGTGGCGAGTTCAAACCCAGCACTGGCTAAAAATTGCAAAAAAAAAAAAAAAAGTATTCATTTTACTATTTTACCTACTTTAATAAAAGTTTCTTTAGGATAAACATCAGTGATTATCTGGCCAACTATACTGATAAAAACATGTAGTCCTTGCAGTTCAGTGCCTGTAGCTCAGCAGCTGGGGTGCCGGCCACATACACTGGAGCTGGCAGGTTCAAACCCGGCCAGGAGCCTTCCAAACAACAATGATGACAGCAACAACAAAAAATGGCTGGGTGTTGTGGTGGGCGCCTGTAGTCCCAGCTACTTGGGAGGCTGAGCAAGAGAATCCCTTAAGCCTAAGAGTTAGAGGTTGCTGTGTGCTGGCATGCCCTAGCACTCTACAGAGGGCAATATTGTGAGACTCTATCTCAAAAAAAAGAAGTGTAGTCCTTGCCTCTAAGTTATATTTATTGAATTTGATATGAGCAAATTTATATTAAAGTCAAAATTTCCAAACTTTATAGATATTTGGCTAAACGAAAAAAATGTTTTGGTATAATTCAGAACAGAAACAAATACTGGGCATTCTTATGGCTTTGAGGGGAATTACAATAGTCATTTAAAATAACTTTAAAGTGAAAGGTCTTTTCTTTGTGTTTAGTCAGCATTTTAAGAAACTTTAAGGAAACTATTTAACATTACAATGCCTGTATAAATGTATACGTATAAAATTAATGTACATTTATATTAGATAAATATAAACTTCTAATCTTATCTTTGATTTACACATCCTTTAATAATAACCTGCTTACCTTCTAAGATGAAGTTGACCACTCCATTCTTTCTGAATAAAGTACCACATTTTTTCCTTTAATTTTTATTGTTTTCAACATATTTCTTCTTTTCCTACCTTTATTGTAGATATAGCTATGAGGGGTATGGCAAGCAATAATGTTTTCAGTAAAAGAATCCAATCTAATGTTAATATATATTTAGTGAATTTTTTCCCTCTCACAACCAGACATCTTTACTATTCAAAATCAGTTTACTTGTATGCATGTTTTATTGGCTCATATAATAAACAATGGTCACAAAAATGGATATATACTAGGAACTAACTTTTGCAAAATGTGCTTGGGTCTTCTAAAAAAAATGAAGCAAAGGAACACATGTTACTGTTTAATCAAATAAAACAGACTTGGTTGGTTCTAATTATTGATAGTTAGCAAAGCACTAGCCTTGGCTTCTACAAAAGCATTAGCAGAATTGACAGCAGGAACACACATGATTTATTCATTAAGAATGATCTTGAGTTTCCTGCATTTGAAGTTCCAGGCATTCACACTGTACAATGCCATGCTATTTGTCAGGAACTAGTCTGAGACGTGAAGCACTTTAACGTGTTTACAGAAATATCTTTTTAAACAGACATAACTATAAGACAATCTCCTGGTAAAGCTCTTACTCTAAAAGGCTTGGGTAAAAGATATCACTCCATAGTCACAAGAATTAATTTCAGAGACTAACATTTGTTTCAGACTGATGTTGGATGCACATTAATTATTGAATGGAATTTCCTGTATGCTGTGAAAACATTAGCATTTACCAGGTGCTTTCTTACGACTCTTACCATCATATTTTTAAGACCCATTAAATATTCCTTTATATTTTTATCAGATAGTCTATCTATCTAATGAAGGTATAGTATTACACAAAATAATAATAATAACTTTAATAATAATGTTAACTAATATTTATTGAACAGGAAATGTCAGATATCTGCTCAGCACTTTATCTGTACTATCCCATTTAATCCTCAACAGAAACTCTCTGAAATGAGTGCAATTATTATTTCTGTGCCACTTATCTGAGGCTAACCTATATTGAGTACCTTGTCAAGGCTGAAACAGACATTCCTGGAGTGGCAATTTGACATCAAATCTGTCAGGGCACAAAGCTGAATTCTCAATTGTTACGTTAAACTGCGTTTTTATTTTTAGCATTTCTCCCACTTCAGTAGTAAACAGCAGATATGTCCATCACCTGAATGACAGAACTTATTTCTATGCAAATAATTGCCAAATTTGTCTCCAAATTTAGTATCTTCCTGAACTGCTGCCTGTAATTTCCAATGCCCAAACATTTCTCTGACAACACTAATACCAGTTTTTAATATTTATTTATTTGATGCAGAGTCTCCTTCCATTGCTCAGGCTAGAGTGCAATGGTATGATCATAGCTCACTGCAGCCTCGGATATCTGGGCTCAAGAAATCCTCTTGCCTCAGCCTCCCAAGTAGCTGGGACTACAGGCACCCACCACTACACCCAGCTAATTTTTCTATTTTTTGTAGAGAGGAAGCCTCGCTCTTGCACAGGCTGGCCCAGAACTCCTGACCTCAAGTCAAATGATCCTCCTCCCTCAGCCTCACAGAGTGCCAGTATTACAGACGTGAGCCACTGAATGCAGCCACTAATAAATAGCCTTTTAGACACAAATTACCACCACCTTCATTAATCTCATGTGCTTTAGCATTTCTCTTTAACAAATTCAGATTTCAAACTAAATTTATTTATATTTATTTATTTTTACATATACATGTGTTTATTAGGTTTCCACTTTTTGTCTTCACAGAATTAAAAAGGCTTAATATTTAATAAAAATAACAGTGTTAAAGATAAGGACTAGAAAAACCTCGAAAAGAATGAAAGAAGATAAATACATTCAGAAAAGAAATTAGACAATTACTGCATCAAAATGTTATGCAATATTAATAATAATAATGCAAAGAAAGTAACATTCACATTGTCAAATAAGAGTATGTCTATTATAGAATGCTTTAACTCTGAGGCTTAGTATGGAGTCCAAAGTCTCAAAAAATAGACAACTAATTTATAAATAAAAGTAAAAGATAATTTCAAAAAACAGATCATGCCAAATCTTACAGACAATAGAAAAAGAAGAAATAATTCAAAGTCATTCTACTTAATCAGGATACACCTGATATTAAAATTAGAGAAAATATGTTATTATAAAGAGAAATTACAAACATTTCACTGATAAATAAGGATGCAATATCATAAACAACACGTTAATAAGTTGAATAAAAATTAATGTTTAAGTAATGTACTTTGGTCAAAATTAAATCCAGTTTATGTCAGAATGAGTCACTATTTTCTATTCTTTCTTTGTTTTCTTTCCCTCTCCCCCTCCCTTCTTTTCTCTGTCTGCTCTCCCCTTTTCCCATTCCTCACTGAGTCATTAATTGTCATTAATTGTCCTCATATCAAAGTTAAATTTATGAGATTCATGCTTCTCCATTCCTGTGATGTTTCACTTAGAATAATGTGTTTCACCTCCTTCCAAGTTAGTACAAATGCTGCAAAATCTCCATTTTTTTGATGGTTGAGTAATATTCCATGGTATACATATACCATAGTTTACTAATCCATTCCTGTGTTGAAGGACATTTTGGCTGTTTCCACATTTTAGCAATTGTAAAGTGGGCTGCGATAAACAGCCTAGTACAGGTGTCTTTATAATAAAAGATTTTTTTTTCTTCTGGATAGATGCCCAGTAATGGGATAGCAGGATCAAATAGGAGGTCTAGATTGCGTTCTTTGAGCTTTCTCCATATTTCCTTCCAAAAAGGCTGTATTAGTTTGCAGTCCCACCAACATTGTAGAAGTGTTCCTTTCTCCCCACATTTTTTCTTTTCTTTCTTGAGATGTTCTCCCTCTATTGCCCAGGCTAGAGTCCCATGGCATTAGCCCAGCTCACAGCCAACCTCACATTCCTGGGGTCAAGCGATCCTCCTGCTTCAGCCTCCCAAGTAGCTGGGACTACAGTTACCAGCTAATTTTTATTTTCTATTTTTAGTGGAGACAGGGTCTCACTCTTGCTTAGGCTGGTCTCCAATTCCTGAGCTCAAGCCATCCTCTAGCCTCAGTTTCCCAGGGTACTAGGATTATAGGTGTGAGCCATAGTGCCCAGTCTGGATGATTACTCTTAACTGCAATCAGCAAGATTAGGAAGAAAAAACATAACCTGAAGGTGGAATTTATAATTAAAAGGAAGTGAAGCATAAGGATTTGGAAAATTCTCAACCTGGCTATGTGGCAAAGAACAAGAAAGAATTTTGGGGAAAGGAATCCAAAGGTACAACTTTCCAAGAAAGTAGCACAGATAAAAGAGAGCCAAGTGCTAATAGTTAAAATAATGGGGAAAAGACCCCAAAAGCATTTAAAAGGCTTTCTAGGATACTCCATCATAAACCCAGATGCCTAGAAGAACAGAATGGTTTGGGGGACAAGGGCCCCTCCCGGGGATACTACTACCCACTACCACCTCAGGAGACTGCTCCCCATAGCACAACCACCACTCTGTAGGTGCAAGCGGTAAGCCTTGGCATCCATGTGCTGTTAATTCTACAGGTCCAGAAAATGCAAGAACTATGGAGATAGGCATTCTCTAATGCAATCTCAAAGTATGTAAAGAAAAACCTGAAGACCCCAGGCTGAGATTTCTTATAGGGAGGGAGCCACTACATGGAGCAGAAACACGGGGTGGGAGCTGCTGCAGAGTCCCTACCAGAGCAATGCCTAGTAGAGCCCTTCAGTTATGGGGATGCTACTGGCCCCCAGAACTGCAAAGCCACCAGCAGTGTGCAACCTCAGCCTGAACCATAAGCAGGTGTTTGACTCCAACCCATGAGCACAGCCACATGGAGCTGTGGGTCTCCAAGGCCTTGGTTGGCCACCTATTCCATCATGGTACTTGGGATGCAGAACATGGAATTCAATGAGATTATTCTGGAGATTTAAGATTTAATGTGTGCCCTCCTGGGATTTGGATTTATTTGGGGTCTGTTGCTCTGCTTTTCTGTGGGCCTATTTCTCCTTTTAGAAATCGAATTTCTACCCCATGTCTGTCCATTCTTGTATCTTGTCTTTGATTTTACAAGGCTATAACTGAGAGGAACTTACCTTGAATCTCAGAAAAGAATTTAGACTTCATACTTTTATGTGATGCCAGAACATAGTTGAAACTTTTGAGGTTACTGGTATTGAATGATGTAGTTCACATATGAGAAAAATGTAGGTTTGTGAGGCCAAAGATGGAATGCAATTGTTTGGATGTGATTTGTCCTTATTAAGTTCATGTTGAAATTTGATCCCTGAGATGGCTGTGTTGGAAGGTAGGGGGCAGAATGGAAAATGTTTGGGTCATGGGGGCAGATCCCCTGATATTAGATTCATGTCTGTGTATGGGGGTGAATTCTCATTCTCATTAGTTCCTCAGACAGCAGGTTGTTACAAAGAGTTTGGCTTTCTCATTTTCTCTCTCTTGCTTCCTCTCTCATCCTGTGATCTCTTTGCAGAAGTCCACTCCTCCTCCACTTTCTGCGATAAGTTGAAGCATGGTGCCCTCTTGAGACACAGCTGTCAAGTCCTGGACTTTCCAGCCACCGGAATTGTTAGCCAAAAAACATCTTCCTACAAATTATCCAGCCCCAAGCCTCAGGTATTCTGTTAATAAGAACATAAAACAGACTAAGATAGACATAAACATACTACAAATAATCTAACTTGTTAAGTTATCAACTCAGATATTTAGTCTCTGACAAATCAGCAGCAGAGAACTTTTTTTCTATTTGTTTGCTATTGTTCTCAATGAATTACCACCAATGTAGAAGCAGAAACCTATAACCATTTTTTTTATCTTGGAGTTGTGTAGGTCAGAAGGTCAGACACAGTATGATTCAGCTGATTCTCTGCTCTGGGTTTTATAATGCTGAAATCAAGGTGTTAGCAGGCCCGTGTTCTTTTCTGGAAGCTCTAGGAATAAATCCACTTCCAAGCTCACTTCAGTTGTTGCAAGAATTCAGTTCCATGCAGTTGTAAGACTGAACTCCTAGATAATTTGCTGGTTGTCGGCTGTGGTTTGTTTTCATCTTTCATGAGCCACCCAGTGATTTGGCTGAACCTGCTTTCTCCATCTTCAAAGCTAGCAAAGACAGGTAGTGAAGGCCTGCATCTCTTTCCTGCCACTACTCTCCCCGGGCTCCCCTTCTGCTTCATCTCTGCTGTCTTCTCCTGCACCAGTTCTGACTGACGCATGTGCTTTCTCCTGCTTTTAAAGGCTCCTGTAATCACAATAAACCCATCAGCATAATAACATTTTCTTAGTTTAGTTTTCATTTATGTGTAATAGAAAAATATTTTTTGCAGTTTTATCGCTTATATATATCATTTCTATGTTTTCGTGAGGAGAACGCTGTGTTACTTCTTAATTTTTATTTGGAGCAATAGCATTTTATTTTATTTTTATGTATTTATATAAAATACATAACTTTTATACAAAATTTATCTATATTGTATATAATTTTTATGTATTTAGGATATTGAATTTTTCTTGTTCTATAATATTAAATTTTATGGTTAATATTTTAAAGCTTTTTAGTTTTATGTTCATGTCTGTTTACAGGGACAAATATGACTGTTTTCAAATGGCCATTTTTCCAGTCGTCTTTTAAGGCTGATGCATCTCCTATTTAACAGCAGTATTTTACCATATATTTTCTTTTTAAGACCTACCTGTTGTATTCATTGATCTGTTTATTTCTTTTGGCAATAATTTCATTACGTGTGTGTGAAATACTGCAGCATTATCTGAAATAAAAGTTCAAGATCTTTGTTCATCACTTTCTTTTTCACAATTCCTTTTGACATTTTTCTTGAGTGGTTCATTTGTAAAGAAACCCATTGAAACTGTAATGGAGTCTTCATTCGTTATACATGTGTATTTAAAATAAACTTCCTTCATTATAATGTGTTTCTCACTTTTTACACTGGGTAAGGGGGTTTCATTCTGTCTCTCTCCACACACAGACACACAGAGGAGGTGCAAAAAATGTATACATATTTTAAAAGATCTTGTTGGAAGTTAAGTCAATCATTCCCCACAAGCATGTGAACTGCAGTTAAAATGAATGTGATTAGCATGTCTAGATACATTTGACCAGTAAGGGTACCTTCAATGCACCTTTGAATAGTAATGCATAGATAACATCTCCTAAAATTTGTATACATTGTTGGCACCATCTCTCTTTCTATCTATGTAGATAGATATAAATAATTTAATTTCAAAATTATATTACTGATTCTTTTATATTTTATGTGTAGGTGGATAATCCCTGTAAAGGATATTATTTAATAATTTTGTCTCTTGTTTCTAAATGACTAGATTTAATTATATTTCTTTAATTGTATTCTTTCTTTCTAAGGATAATGAGTTTATTTTTTTCCTGCTTCATACAGAAACATCTTTCAGTATGGAAAAAAAATTAAAATTTGCAATCTTATTGAATATATTATAAAATCATTTGCCATAATATTTTTATCTACTTATTGTCAGAAAATTAATGAAGGCTTGTTAAATTAATGCATAATTATGTTTCCATCATTGTTTTCTTGCATTTTAATAATATTTTCTTTTCTTTTTAATGCTCTGATAGTTAAACAACATGCTTTATAAATATTATATTTTTGTACTTTGTACTGTTTATGAATACACAACTATCTTCTTTCTCATTTACTGCTTCTTGACAGGAAATTGATTTTACATAAAATTAATAATGTTACTGGCTTCCATTTGATTTGAATTTATCTGGTTAAACTATACAATTCTTTTTATTTTTTATTTTTCTCAGAAATTTTCTTTTAGCCTGGAGTCATATAAACACTGTAAATTTGTATTTAAGATTATTTTATGACAGAGAAGAAAAAAAGATTGTGTTTATTACCAAAATATGTATGCTTACTTGTACTTCCTTTAGGTATAATATTTTCTGATTTTAATGCTTTCTAGTTTTACTTTTTATTTTTTTTAACTTGCCTCTTATTGACTTTTATTTTGTCTGTTATTTATTGTATGATTTTAATGTGACCAATGGTTGCTAGAATTATTATTAATACTTTCCATTACATTTTGAAAAAGTATTTTTAAACATTTACAATTCTATTTAACAATTTAGGATAAAAATAAAATATTTGCTACATCTTTATTTTTTACTCCCTCCTGTATTTATGGGGTTTTATAAATGTAATATATATCTTATTATTCAGATCATCTTTAAATCATTTACATTTAATATATTCTGACAATAAGAAAGTTGACATTATCTTCCATACATGTAACAAATTAAAAGTATTTTTAGTTGTAATTTTATTTAACTATTATAAATGTTGCACCACTTATTCAAGAACACTAATAATTTTCCATTCTTTTGTACCTGTTTTGATTTGACTCTTATTTCACTATTTTCTAATCATTATTGTCCAGAAATGTTCATAGTTAACATTGTTGCTGAATCCTAGAGTATTTTGAGGATGTTTTTCTTTCTCTAGAAAAACAAAACAGTTTGATTTTTGTTTTTTTGTAGGCAGTTTAGGTAAGTTTGGAAATATTTTAATTAATCTTTTATGGAAAGTTTGAGATAATTTTTCTTGATGTCTTTTTTTATTAATTCCATTTGAAGTCCAATACTTCTCTTGGTCTGTATACATAACATTTTTTAAGCCTTAAAAGAAATTATTTGAAATTATTTTATGTTTGTTGGTTTTCCTGCAGTATTTTGCCATTTCATAATCAGAAACATCTTTCATTCATCACTTGGCTTTTGTTCTATGTCACCTTTATCCTTTTGTGGATGACAAGTAAATTTTTTTCTTTAATTTCCCTCTGGTCCATACAGTATGTACATTTTAGAGAACTGTAATTTATTAAAATATTTAGTACTGTAAGAAAGTAAGATACTCCTCTTTTCCCTTTTTTTCTCCCAGAATGTTCTTTATAGAACCTATTAGTGTCTTTTCTTTTCTTTTATCCTTTTGGTTTATATTTAATTCAATGAGTTGAAATTTATGTAGACCTATGCTGTCCAACACAGTAACCACTAGTCTCATAAGTGTTGCTGTCCACTAGCCTACTTGGTAGTGATGCAGAGGAAAGCACTGCAGACAAAATGAATGATCTAAAAGGTAAGACTGAGGCTGGATCAGGCACTCAGCAACAACCCATCTTTACTAAGATTCTTATGTATCTCAAATCATCAGAAAACAATATTTAAGAATAAAGAACACAAAAGATAACAAAACAAAAAGGTCATAAAAATTCCTTGTCAGCATTAGTACAGCAAAGCACATACACACCTTTCTAAACTAAGAATGTCCTACCTAGAGATAAACAATAATGGAGATAAACCACAAAGGCTCCAGGTTGTCTGCTCTGTTTGTCCACTTCCCTATATGATTAACTGAAAGTTATTGTGTAAATTGAGGTAGGGAACAAAATGCAATGGCCCACTGCTCCAGGCAGGAATTCAGTCCCCAGCTGCGACTTGGCAGGACCCTCTGGCACATTCTTTCCTTTAGGGTGTAACTGCCTACATTTTTCAGCAAGGCCGCTTCTGCAATCTGGGGGCAAATACCCCCAAAACTCACATCTAGCCCAAGTACTGGAAATGTTCCTTCTTAGGGCCTCATACCTCAAGGAGCACAAATGAGACTGATTCACCTTACAAGGGTGCAGGGGACTGTGCCCGTTCACATAAGGCCATTCATATTTATGTTAGTTAAATTCAACTAATAAACATTTTCTCTGCCACACTCAACATAGGTTTCTCACATCTACTGACTTCTGACTTCTCTGAGTTACAACACTTGAGACTGATGATTTTGCCCTTTGGAGGCTCTAGCAAAGACTCTACCTAGAGGACTCATACTTGGTTTTGTACCCTCTGCTTACTAGCTAACAGGACTAATAGTATTGCTGTTTTGAGAAACATCCATTAAATTGCTACTGGGCTCTTTTTTTTTTTTTTTTTGAGACAGAGTCTCAAGCTGTTGCCCTGGGTAGAGTACCATGGTGTCATAGCTCAGAGCAACCACAAACACTTGGGCTTAAGTGATTCTCTTGCCTCAGCCTCCCAAGTAGCTGAGACTACAGGCACCTGCCACAACTCCCTTCTATTTTTTTGTTTGTTTTGTTGTTGCAGTTGTCATTGTTGTTTTAGCAGGTCCAGGCTGGGTTTGAACCTGCCAGCCTTGGTGTATGTGGCTGGCACCTTATCCACTGAGCTACAGGTGGTCTCTTGTTAACACTGATTATCTGATCTATGGAGGACTTATAAGCATCTGCTTTGATATTCCAAGTTTGGAATTGGCCAACTCTGAATGATTAGCAAGGAAAGAAGGGCCCAACTATCTTTTCTTGTCAAATACAAATGGTACATTCAGGAACATAGCTAATGTAGCATTAGCAGTTTCTTAACCTCACATGAAAAAGTGACTAGTATTCCTCCATATAAAATTATAACCCTTAATGCAATGTCTTAATAAGCCAGTAGATAAGTGGGAGCAAAAGCTGACCCATTTGTTTCTAAGTGATAGAAACCACTTTCCATGGAGGTTGCCTCTATCTATTCTTGGCAGATTGATTATATTGGACATTTGTCTTTTATTTGTGACTATCAAAAATTTAAAACTATTCCTGATGTCTCTGTGGAGAATTGTTCTTTCTTTCCCCTAACAAGAACCCTAAGGCTAGCCTGATTAATAATCTGTTTTGGTGGCAACAGAGAAAAAGGGACAACCCAGTAGTTCAAAATTAATTTTGGTTTAGCCAGGTGGATTCTGGCGTTTAATTGATGTGGTAACAGATCATAAGTATAATGAACACTTGGATGAGTACACTACTTTTCAAGCCAAAAAGAGGAGGAGAAATAATAAGTCTCTGAGTTTTATAACAATACCCTTGTCCTCAGCACCTGACCCTACTATATAGAAGCTCTGGGTGTAAACAAGAGATGCTTTGCAAAGTGGCTTCTACTTAATGGAATTAGAAAGACCAATATGGGAGTATTAGAGGAAAATCAATTACCTAGGCACTTGATAAAGCAATCCATTAGGTCTTTGAGGTACAGAGGAGAGAGGGACATTAATGATATCTTTTGTTTCAGATCTGCCTCTGTATCCATCCAAAAGTAGGAAAAATGTCTTGGTAAAGCTACAAAAAAACTATGGAAAATATCTTAAACTGTCTGCTTAGTTGGCTATCCCAAGAGACCCCAATCACAATTAAATTGCCTTTTCCCCTAATTTCACCAAAAGGTCTATCTCATATAACAGGGAAGGATTTCAACTTCTGCACCTTCCACACAAAGGTCTCATCAACACTTTCAAAAATCTTCCTCACCCACACTCTCAATGACTGCATAAAGCAATGAATACTACCTTGTAATGCAATAAGCAGGGTAGATTGATTATACCTATTGCCTTCAGATAGTCACTCCAAAGTCAGAGACTAGCCTCTATCTGAAGGCCCACCTCTGGGCTGGGAGAACCCAGCAGAGCTAGTGTCAACTTGGGCCTCTGCACTGACTGTGCTCTACATTGATCACCCTGTCTGCCTAGCTGAATACATGTTTGATGTACACATATCTCTAATGTCTGGCTTTGTAGAAGTTGGCTGGATTCTGCTTCATTCATGGAGGTCCCATGAGCAGGACATCAAAAATCATGATATATCTCCCCTCGTCCCCAGGGGATAGCATGTGCATATCATTAGAACTATACTTATTGCATAGAAGCTAGGCATTAACTTGCTTTCCTTCCCAAAACTTGTGATTTGTATCTTAGAGGTAGTCATAAGAGACATTCAAGTCTTTAAGAAAATACCACCAGTAAACTACGGAAGACTGAGGAGTTATCACCACAATATAACCTGGATTCCCTGAAGCAAATTTCTGCAGGAATAAGTGACTCTTATTTGAGCCCTTTGGTAGTTATTCCTACAACATGAATTATCAAAATAAAACAAATGATACAATATTTGTTCTGAATTTAAGTGAAGTAACCAATAAGACTATTTTGTAGGCCAGGGATGGTGGCTCACAACTGTAATCCGAACAGTCTGGGAAGCCAAGGCAAGTTGATTGCTTGAGCTCAGGAGTTCAAAACCATTCTAAACAAGAATGAGACCCCCATCTCTACTAAAAATAGAAAAATTAGCTGGAATGTGGTGGTGCACACCTCTAATCCCAGCTACTCCAGAGCTGAGGCAAGAGGATCACTTGAGCCCAAGACTTTGAGCTTGCTGTGATTTAGGATGCCATAGCACTCCAGCTTGGGAACAGAGTGAGACTCTGTCTCAAAAAAATAAACAAAAACTATTTTGAGCGGGAAAGAATTCAGCACCGTCTCATGTTAGGGATGTTAGGATTGATACACATTTCTTCCTTCTTGACCAACATGGAGTCTGGGCAATATTGACTTCTAATACAGGTAGCTCCTGAGTTACAAACATCTAATTTATGTACAACTCACACCTATTAACAGAGGCTATTACAGGTAAGAGGTAGATGTACCTGTTCCAACTTATGCACAAATTCAACTTAAGAACACACCTAAAGAACCTATCTCGTTGGTAACCCAGGGACTGCCTGTATATCCAGTTGTACCTGGACTAATCAGGAGGAAATTCCAATGCAAAAATGTGAGGAGGAATCCAGCTAGCTTTCCAAAGTAGATTGTAGTAATTTATGGGGTTTGTTCAGCTGCTTGCTTTTAGGTCCAGAGTGGGTATGTTGGAGGTCAATACCATGGTCTGACTTAATTCTGCTCTTTGGATTCTTGATGATAGTATTCTTAACTAAAGGCTATAAAGAGGCAAACTGAATAGATTTCTTATAGCTTCCACTGGTCAGATAATTCTGTGATGAACAGAATGATACATGCATGAGAAAATTCTACAGACACCAATGCAGCACAAAAATGAAGAATGGATATTGCAGGGGGAAATTCTTGCATTTCTGTATGACTGACAAACAGATGCATGACTTTCTTTGTTGAATACTATTTCAAGTATGTACGTTCAAATGAGACTGTATTGAGTTCCTGTGACTTCTGTAACAAAACATCAAAAACTGAGTGGATTAAAACAACGATTATTTATTTTCTCATGGTTCTGGAGGCCAGAGATCAGAAATCAGGGTGCAGGCAGAGCCACACTCCCTTTTGGAGAATCTGTTCTTCTCTTGTCCAGCCCTGGTAGCTGTAGGCATTATTTGACTTGTGGGCATATGACTCTAGCCTCAGCCTCCACAATAACATTTCTTCCTTCTATAAGTATTATAACCCTAGATTGTAAAAATATTTATTATGACTTTTATTGCTCACCAAAGTAATCCAGAGCAATACTCTCATTACAGGATTTTTAACTTAATCACATCTGCAAATATCCTCTTTTTTAAATTAAAATAAGATAAGTTCCTAGGATTAGAACTCGACATCTTTGGTGACCATTTTCAACATCCTACAATGACATATTGTAGTTTCATTTAAAGATCCACTTAGAGGATAAAGTGAAACACTTGGAAAACCCTTAAATAATATAGAAATATAATGTATGAATTAAGGTATGTATCAATTCCTTATATTCATCATTAACATGGCTAATGCAGTTTCTATTTTATACATACAATTTCTCACATAAAAAGTCCATGACAAATTAGTAATTCATATACTTGCATTAGGTGATTATGATGTAATTAATACATATATAGCTACTCTTATTAAGAACTTTTTGTCAAAAGTGATAAGCATTTGTTAGATTACCATGTCTCTGGAGTTTGGAATTCATAGATATTTGGAAGATAAAATTGATCAAAGTCAGAATCCTGTCCTTATTACTATCCATAAATTAGGTAAACAAACATTATACTCAATCTAAACAATGTCCCCAAATACATCCACAATTGACTGTGATTTAGATTAAACTAGATTTCCAATGTTTTGTCCTGGGGAAACTTATCTCTGTCTCTAGTTCATGTTAAAAAGAAGAGAAGATGACAGATCGTTTCAAAATTCATCTTGAACTTAAAATGATTCTCAGCTCAGGCTTTTATTACCAAAGAAAATAAATGATGCTTTTAATGCATTCCTGGACACTACTTTCCCAAAGGTTTTATACAACTTAACATTTATTTTTTATATTTGAGAATAAGTATTTGGTTGCTGAATTTTCTTCCCAGCTAAAGAGAAAAGAAATTTCTCAACCTTGCTATCTCTAGGGATACAGACATATGAAAATAAATGTAAAATGTCTTGCTACCCTTTTTATAGGAGTGCTGTGCAGGGAAGAAGATAATGCCTTAAAATATTTGGCATGGCTTCTTGGCTATTAAAAGGTAAAGAAAATAATAGAAATAAAAGACAAATATTTCAAACCACTTAGAATGAAATTCCAACTATTCAACATGTTTGGGGTCTAATTATGTCTAAGAACTTTATTGGGTCAAACAGCTGAGCATTGAAAAGTTTGCCATTTGAGTAACTAGTTGTCTTTTTTGAATACTCTTAACTTTGAATTCTCTTAACTTAAAAAAATAAAAAAGTAATAGTAACACTCATGCAGGCATCCTCAAACATATTCAGTCAGCATGAATTGAGAATATTTCTTAAATAAAGATTCTTGGGATTCACCTAAATGATAAAACTGAGGAGTAGAGAAGTGTAAGGAGGAAATCTGTGCTTTCTGAAAACCTCAGTGGGTCATTTCACTAAGTAGCCAGCTTTGATGACTAATGAGAAAAGTGCATTTCTCTAATCTTTCAATTCTGCTAAACTATACCTCAGTTTTATAAGACTATTAAGAAAATATCAATGTGGAAAAGTGACACATTAGTTTTTGACTAATTTTTCCCTATGAGAAATCTCTTTAACTTGAAAATACTTTTATTAATATAGGTATGCAAACACACTATCTTGAATACTAGTCAAAGCCCAAACAAGAAGTAGGCAAAATCTGTTCATGGTAGATCAGATGTGGATAGACCTCCTCTATAGATCATGGGATTATTCTATGTAGGAATCAATCTAAATGCTCTTACATTAGCTACAAGCTGCTGTTTTCCTTCAGCTATGTAATTGCTGTGATCATTATGATTTTCAAGAATATGTTGTATTGCCTAGTATTATGTATAATTCCAAAAAACCTCAAACTCAGAATGAGTCTGCATTCATGATGTGCATTAGGGGAATACATTGAAGACTTAGAAAAGACCAGAAGAGCTGAAAGAACTTCCCAAAGGCAGATAGAGCTTTCCCCAAGCAGAAGGCAACATTCTGCTGAAGATTGCAGTCAAGGCAGGAAAACTGAAAAAAATCACTGCAAGGTATATTGCATCCATATCAAGTGCAAGTCATTAGCTGCCAACCCTGAGGGCAAGATAAGAGAGCTGAGAAATCCTCTGTAATCATTAGGCATTCACTATCTTTCAAAGACTGGGCCAGGATGAGAATAACTAAGATAAATTTTTCAGAGAGTTTTAAGGCCGTAGCTAGTGTACAATGACTGTTCCCCCAGAGGCTAGTGGAAGAGCAGCAAGAGATCTAAAGAGCACAAAACTAGGAAGCAAACTGTCCAAAAAGTTGTCTGCCACCTGTAGAGCACATGGACTTTTATGGTGTGGGGAGCTGGAAGATCAGTATATAAAGATATCCTGCTTCACTGGTCTTCATATCTCAAACCCTGCTGCTGGAAAAATCTTTTATACACTAAAACTTAATGAGGACAGTAGTGAAATAATACAACTCAAACTATAGTGAACTTCTTAAGGGGGGGAGTGGTTTAATGTAAATTTACTGAAATTGGTTTTGAGACGACAGGTGGATGGAAAGTCAGAAGAACTGTAGGGAGAGGCCAACTGAGTGGGACAGGATACCCAGCCAGAGACACTATCTCAGGTCCTTCATGTCCACAGTCCAGTCCTTTCACATGCTTCCCACACAGTCTTCTCACTCATCTCACACGTGGCACACACACAGTTGCTGGGGTCCTTGAAGCTGAAAGCAATACAGCCACAGCCCTTGGTTTTGCCTGTGCTCTTGTCACAGATCACCTTAGCCTTCAGGAAGAATGGTGTGTGTTAAAATGCCATCATTCCCGTCATCACCCAGATCCCCAGAGAAGATCTGGAAGTCATCAGCATCCCTTTGTCAGGCTGGGGTCCTCCAAGCTGCTGCCAGCTGTTTCTGGTTGCTATGTGAATGCAGTGTTTCAAGTGCTTCAGTTTCTCTGGCTTCCCTTTCTTCTGTGTCCTCAGAGGGCTCTGGGACCGCACGACCCAATCGATCTCTGATTAGATTCATTCAAATTCATAAATTAAAAATGCAATAGAAGAATTGGTAAATGTTTAGCAGTAAGTAATATTTTCCTTTTCTCTCTACTGTTATTTTACAAACAACACAACCAAAGGCAAGAAACAAAAAAAATTACAACATATGTTAAAATGCAACAAAATGTGAGCATTAAACTAGAGAAAAAATGCAGATGTGGCCTAGAAGTTAAAATTTTCAAGTAGGGCACTTACATAGGATTGATATGTTAAAGGATCTAATAAAAAAAGGTTTAAAAAAGTATAAATAGATGACAATATACACATAGAGATAGAAACAAATATTTAAAATTTTTTTTATTTTATTTACTTATTTTTTTAGAGATAGAGTCTTACTCTGTTGCCCTCGGTAAAGCGCTGTGGCATCACAGTTCACAGCAACCTCCAGCTCTTGGACTCAAGTGATTCTCTTGCCTCAGCCTCCTCAGTAGCTGGGACTATAGGCGCCGGCCACAATGCCTGAGTATTTGTTTGGTTGTTGCAGTTTGGTTGGGGCTGGGTTTGAACCTGCCACCCTCCATGTCCAGGGCTGGTGCCCTACTCACTGAGCCACAGGCACCACTCTATTTTAAATGTTGAAGTAAGAAATATATCAGAAATTATTGCTGTGGCCTTTCATAATACTGGACAGAGAAAAAAAGATAAAAGCTTAGAGATGAATGAAAATTATCCAAATCCAAACACTGAGATATAAAAGACTAAAAAATTAGAATAAAGTGGTGATGACAATATGAAATAGACTAACCTATGCAAGAAATGAGAGCTCCAGACCAAAGAGAGAGAAATTGGACAAAATAATTATTAGAACAGAAAATGATCAAAATCTCAGCAAACAGCCTGCAAGATAAATATCAAATAAACCAACCACACCTAGGAACACCATAAGGCTAAATAGGAAAAAAGAGAGAAATAATGGAGGGGTGGAGCAAGATGGCCGACTGGAAGCAGCTGACGAAGGAGGCTCCTGTCCAAAAGGAAAGATAACCTCCAGAAACTGCCCAATTAAGCTGAAGACTAGGAGCCCAGCCAAGAGAGAGAAGTGATAACTGCAGGTCCACTCTGCTGAGGCAAGTTGTGACTCCAAGAAAGCAAGTTTCAAGTACAAAATTCATCTGAAAGGAAAAATGTCCGTCCCTTCCCCCAAGAAAGCTGTGGTTTATTTGTTTTTCTGTTTCCTTTCTTTTTTCTCTTCATTTGCTCCTGCGGGTTTTCTACAGACAAGCAGTGAACTGTGGACCTCTTATCTGACCCCATGGAAGAGTGCTGTGGGAAGTGGGATCTACTTCCTCAGAGCGACCCTGCGGTGACTGAACACTCTCTGGCTAGACAAAAACTGACCTAATGTTTTCCCCACCATTCTGAACTTACAGTATACCCTTCCACCCTTACCTGATGAACCAGAAGCCTAACCCCAACTGATACTGAGGGAGGAGATTCTTGAGAAGCTCCCAATTAAAATTGGAGTATATTAAAAGCAAAAAGAGGAGCTAAAGATAGAATATTAAAATGTATTTCATTTGCTGAAAAGAATGCATGAAAGAAAAGAAAATGAAAGAACACATGGTAACATGACAGATTCAGTCACTAGCACATAAAAAACTACATTAGTCATAGGGTGGCACCTGTGGTTCATCGAGTAGGGCGCTGACCCCACATACTGAAGGTGGCAGGTTCAAAGCCGGCCTCGACTGAACTGCAAAAACAGAAAAATAGCCAGACATTGTGGCTGGTGCCTTAGGCAAGAGAATCGCCTAAGCCCAGGAGTTGGAGGTTGCTATGAGTTATGTGACACCACGGCACTCTACCGAGGGCAATAAAGTTAGACTCTGTCTCTACAAGGAAAAAAAAAATTACATTAGTCATAAATGGACCAAAACTTTAATTCATAGACAGAGATTAATAGGATGGATAAGTAAACAAGACCCAAGTAAATGCTGGCCATAATAAACATACTTGATATATAGAAACATATTCAAGTCAAAAGTGAAAAAAAAGTATATAAAACCTGATGTGACTATTAATAACAGACAAAATCAATTTCAAGACATGAAATCTTGCTAGAAATAGAGCTATTTCATAGTATAGGGTAACTTTATAAAAACAACACAGTACAGAACAGTCTTCAGTAAATCTATACTTAGTAATATAACTTCAAAATACTTGAAGCAAAATTCCCAGAAGTAAAACAGTAGTAGACAAATGCACAGTCATACCTACAGACTTTAGCTCTCTTCTTCAATATTTGCTGTAAAATCAGAAAATAATCAGTGATAATAGAACATGTCAATAACACTGAACCAAATTGACCTAAACTGACCCAGACATTATCCTGCAATTGAAGAACACATATTCTTTTCACATTTACTTAAAATGTTCACCAAGGCAGATAATAGAGCAGGCCATAATTTAGTCACTCACATTTCAAATGCCAATTTCCCTGCTGTTACAACATCATCTTTACGTATTTTTTAACAACATTTTTGGGAAAAAATAGCACCTGTGCTATCATCGTCATATCAGTATAGCTGATTTTGATATAAAAGAAAGCCCTGCGATTACATTGTCATTGTGGGAAACAATTTTACAACATGCTGATCAGACTATACTAGTGACTAGTTTGATTTCTGTTATTTTCTAAGAGATTATATTCTTTTCATCCTTTTAAAATATTTTATAAACAGTTTTATTCAAGTACATTGGCTAAATAGCAGTCAAAAAAATTGAATGAGAAATATGGAATATTTTGGTCTAAAATGAATGACTATGAAAGGCATCCACTACATTCTGAGTAGAGATAATAAGGCTATACTTTTAAATTTAAGAAACCTTATGAATTGGAGGATTTGTTTAAATAGACAAATTCTCCTACATATAAAAGTATTATATTTGAAATATAAACTTAAAGATTAAGTTAGAAGTTGTGGATATAGAAGTAATGGTTGGGTATCCTATGTTGTAAATAAAATCTCTTGTAACTTTAAATGGAAACACATATTCAAATCATACTAAAAGAGTGTTGTATGGGGGTAGACTGCTATTTATCAAGTACAATCTGTCAGACTTCATGCTGTGTTTTCACATGTGTTCTTACCTGGTCCATGGGATGGTTCTTATCTGCCATGGGATAGTTAGAATTTTTATTCCTATGATTGTTACCTGGTGTTGTCACATACTTGAATATGTTACATTCCATGGCAAAGGGACTTTGCAAATATAATTAAGGTAATCAATTATTGCCATTAAATAAGGATAATCTTGAATTATCCCGCCATATCTAATATAATTACATGACTTTAAAAACAGAACTTCCTCATGGTTAAAGGAGGAAGTGGAAGGAAATTAGAGAGATGTGGCAAAAAGATATGTCAGCCACAGACTAGAGGAGAAAATATTTGCAAAGTGTGTATCTTATAAAGGGGTTATATGTATCCAAAATAAAAATGAACATTTAAATCTCAACAATAATAAAACAAATAACCCAATTTAAAAATGGGCAAATGATCTTAATAGACATTTCCACACAGGATGTGCAGATGATAAATAGCATATGAAAAGACACTCAACATCATATATTAGAGAATTGCAAATTAAAATAACAATGAGATACAAGTATATATATATTTATTAGAGTGATGGCTAAGATAAAACAAAATAAAATTGACAATACCAAATGCTAATATTGCTATGGTGCAACAGAACTGTCACTAATTGTTGGTTAGAATGCAAAATGGTAGAGCTACTTTGGAATATAGTTTGGCAGTTGCTTACAAAACTAGCCAGAGTCTTGCTATATGATTCAGAAATCTCCTAGGTATTTGGCCTATTTATTTGAAAACTTATGTTCACGCAAAAACCTGCACATCAACATCTATAGCACCTTTATCCATAATTGCTAAAATCTAGAAGCAACCAAGATATCCTTCAATAGGCAAATGGGATAAGCAATTACAGTACATTCCTACCTTGGAATATTGTTCAAAAATAAAAGAAAATGTACTGTGAAGCTGTGTAAAGATGTGGAGCAACCTTAAATGCATGCTGCTAAATGAAAGCAGCCTGCCAAAAAGGCTGCTCAGTATTATCATGTATTGTGATTCTAAGGATATAACATGTTGGAAAATATAAAACAATAGAAACAGTAAAAAGATCATTTGGAGATGGAAAGGCATGAATAGGTGAGAATAGAGAATTCTGATTTTATTCTAATTGACCCATAATATTTGTACACATTTATTATTTACAAAGTGATGTTTTGATACATGTATGCATTTTGTTGTGATCAAATCAAAGTAATTAGCACCATCTCAAACATTTATCACTTCTCTGTGGTGGAGACATTTAAAATCCTTTCTTCTAGCTATTTTGAGATACATAATATCTTATTATTATGAAGTATTAATAATACCTCACTATTATTATTAACTGTTGACTGCAGTTACTCTTACTGTGCAATAGAACACCAGAATTTATTCTGCCTTTCTAACTGTAACTTTGTACCCATTGATCAAACTCTCTCCGTACTGCCTGCTCATCTGTCCACCTGTCTCTGGTAACCACTGTTCTATTTGCTACTTCTATAGAGGTGATATTATTCAGCCTGATGCAGTAACAGTGGCTGTGTGACATTATGCATTTGTCTAAACACATAAAGCAGTACAACACAGAGAGTGAACTTTAGTCTTTAGTTATTAAAAATTAAAAGCCAATTAAAGCCGATACTATTGGTTTGAACCTTGCAACAAAAATACCATACTAATAAAATATATTAACACTAGGTCCATTCAAAGGTGTTGTTGCCAAAAAAAAAAAAATAACATAAAATATTAATGATAGGGGAGACTGGTAGGAAGGAAACTGTACTGTACGCTCATTTTTTGTGTGTAGATCTAAAATCGTTCTAAACAGTATAACCTATTAATTATTTTTGTGGAAAAAAAATAAAGAGAGACAAACTTAAACATGTAAGAAGGACTGAAGATACTTGTTCCAAACATAGAGAGCATCAGGCACCCCAATTCTACAACTGTTGAAAAATGAATTCAGCAAGCAACCTGAATGATCTTAGAGGTGAATTCTTACTCAGAGCTCCAGAAGTAGCCCAATACCAGCTGACACCTTGGTTTTGCCCTTGTGAGGCCCCTAGCAGAAAACTCAGTTGAGCCCTTCTGAGCCCAGGCTTCTGACTGACAGAACTGTAAGATAATAACATGGTACATTTTTAATCACTAAGTTTGTGCTAATTTATTACACAGCAAAGGAAAACTGGTAGAATTCTCAGAAAATATTTTCAAAGCAGGTATCATTATTTTCATTTTATAACTGAGAAAACTTGAGACCCAGAGAAGTTATAGTCAAAGTTATATAATGAGGAAATTTTTATGTTCTACTACTGTAAGCTACTAATGAGCTAGATGGAATATCCATTTTGGACATACTTTGCCTACAGAATATTAGAGCTAAAATATTTCTAGAGGAAATTAACTTGAATCATGCTGATTCAAACTGATGAGTTGGATATTGTTTGCATGATTCTCATTGCACGTGAAGTTTAAAATTCACAAAATAACATGGAAATTTAACATTATGAAATATGATTCTATGATATAAGTTATTTGTAATTTTTTTATTAACAGCTTATTTTACTAACACTAATCTATATTTTAAGTTTTTTGGGTGAATGTAATGAGCCAGAAACTCATAAACTTCCTTCTAAAATATCTTATAATTTAAATTTAGCCATTACTCTGTTTTTTTTCCTCTTCCTTTTGATCTTCATTTACTATCAAGTATAAATATGTGAAATTTAAACAGAATCTTTTTGTGTGCATTTAATATGTCTCAGTAAATGAGTTCTAAGTAAGAAAGATTTTTAGAGTTAAGCTAATCAGGTTAGCATCATAGGAAGGCTGGCAAAAGATGATAATTTAAAATTCAGAGAAGAAATAAAATAAAATATTTGATGATTTAAGGGAAACTTACCCATGTCTTTCAAGTGAAATACAATTTGGACTGCATATTTAAGATATTTATATCTTTTTTATGCTATATGACTTGTGTATTTCTGTAGAGACCTCCTATTATGCTCACTTTCGAACTACTTCATCAGATTTGGGATTTTTTTTTTTTTTGACCTTTGGATATGTGAAGACATTAAATGCAAATTAATTTCAAAAAGTTATTATAATCTGATCATTTTAATGGCTCTGTAAATATCAGAAAATGGTCTGACATTAATGGATAATTCAACTGGCTAAATCATGTCCTCTGATTCCAAAATATCATATTTTATCACTGATAGGTTTGACTACTCACCACTGTACCATCTTCATAAGTTATTGAGGACTCACTAAATTTTAAAAAATGCAAAGTAATCTGAAATACAGTAGATTAGGGTTTTCAAAATTATTGTCCATGGGTTGTTCATCAAGAAGATACTTAATTAAAAGAAATTGATAATTTACTCCATTGTCAAGTAAATTTCAGAAATAAATGAATACCCTGAAATACTCCTAAGGGACAGATGTTTAATATGAACTCAACATATTCTCAATTTCTCTTACCTTGGGAAGTATTTACCCAAATAACCACATTAAGTAGGTTTTTATGGAAAGGCACTTTCAAAATGCTGTCTTCACTGCATCTTAGAAGACAGAGAAAAATAAAGGACAAAAACACAGATTCTATAGTCAACAAATTGGCTCTGAATCTAGGCTTCAGCACTCAGTGACCATATCAAATTAGTTGCATATTTAAAAGTCCAAAGTTTTCTCACTGGTAGAATTTGAGGAATAAGGAAGAGCATGGAATGCGAAGAGCAGAGCTTCTGGACCCAGAACACCTGAATATGGATTTGGGTCCTGTTTCTCTGCACACTTGTATAGACTGGGTCAAGATATTTAACCTATTGTAGCCTTGTGAATAATTCTAGTGCCTTATAAGACAGCCACATTCAAATTTTAAGTATATACAGAGCACTAAAATGAATACTTGGAAAAAGTAAGTTTATAGTAATAGTAGCTATTATGGAAATGGCTTACATGATTGTTATGATTAAATGAGGCTTTGTGAAATGTTCAGGAGAATACCCAAGGTGTTTTAAATTCTGTGGGTGCCTGCTCCTTCCCTCTTCCTTTTAACTGGACCTTAGTTTTTTCTTTGCTAAGTTATGTTTTGATCCACTTTGGAGTTTCTTTCCAAAGGTGAAGTACATGCTCAATTATTCTATTGAATATGGCCTCATTTCCAAGGAATCTGTAGGAAAAAAAGCCATGAAAATTAAATGAAAGTAAAACTGAGGATGTAGAAATAAAAGTAACCCAAGAATTATTGGAAGAATGTTCTTCCCATAAGTTGCTAGAAATGGGTAAATAATTTTCTGAGTTTCTTAGAAGCCAAAACAAAGAGGTGAATAAATTTAGTTATAAACGTTTACTATTTCCCATATTTTTTAAATTGTCTTGATGAAGTGATATTTTTGTAGTATAGAGATGTAAAAAAATATATCCTGTATGTTCACCTAAAGCAAATCAAAACAAGACACTAGCTCCTACATTAAACACTAGCATGCTCTTTAATGTCAGTTTATGGCACAGTTACACAATTCAGTCAAATCAGTTGTACATAAGACTTTCTAATGATTTAAGCAAACTAAAGCAAGTAATTAAGTCTAAACAAATATAAGATGATCTAGTGAAACAGAGGCACATCACTTCAAATATTCAGGGTTTGAGGTTCTATTTTATACTAAAGCCTGGAATGTACCTAAACTCTCAGTACCTAAACTGAGGATGAAAGCATATTGTAATTGGAGAAAATTAACATTTTCCTCTGAATATAATGTAATGTGATACCTGGGAAGATAGTCATGCCACCTCTGCAGTAAGCCTCAGGCATAACTAAGGGTTTTGTTGTTATTGTTCCCAATAAATGATTGAGTCTACTCTCACACAGCAATAAAATGGCCAAAATATTTACTTAGACACTTGCCTTAATGATTTTTGTCTAGTAAATGTTACTAATCATCAAATTGTCATTTTAAAACCTTAGTAAAGCACCCCATCAATATTTACTTATAATTAATTTGGATTATGGGATCATACCTTCATGTAAATTAATATGAAGGATCTGTGAAAAAAGCAGTTGACTAGATATTGTCATTATATGCACAAAATGATGATTTTAGTTTTAGAATAGTTCCCTTGAACTGCTGTTCTGACAATATTTGTAGCAAGAGACTTTGAAGCTGTCTTTAATAAGTGACTATTCAATCTTATCGTTAATAAGATAATATCCTTAGTATGATGAAAGAAAGATATGTAATGTTTTCACCTGAAAATAGAGAACATAGACCCAAATCTTTCAGGAGCAGTTATGAGTTATTAAAGTATAAGTTTAAGAAAAATGTGTTATGGCTTTTTTTTGTTTTATACCACTGTAAATTTCTGACTTATCCTTAGGTGACCATTTTGATAAACTTTGATCTTTTCAGCATATTAAGTTGTGGGCTCAGTTTGAGCACAGATAGTTGGGGGAATATTTCTTTTACACTATTTCTATTCCAATTGGAAATAGTCAAATTCAAAAATGCTTAAAAGCATATTTAATATTATCATGTACATGTGCAATTTTGAATGTTTGAACATTTAAAAGAGAAGTTCATATGTACAAATTTATAATAAAAATAGCAATACGAGTGATATTAATATATAAAGGAAAGGACATTTTAACATCTACTGTTTATTATAAGACCCGTCAACATACCCCAAAAGAAATATTACTAAACTGAGACTCCTTTTCTCTATAAAACACAAGATGTTCATTTTAACATATAATTTAATTTCATCAGGGGTAAATGAAGTTCTTAACTGGGAAATGTTGCAATCATTAATCTAGCATAATTAAAAAATGATTTTCTTTAAAAGCTACAGAGTAACTAGATAACATAATTTGAAATTAATTTTAAAAGGAGCATAACATCAAATCACAGTAGATTTAGTATGGATAGGATATTGATGGTAAGGTCTTAAATGTGTGTTCATTTGAAATCTCTAAAGCATATCACAGGTCATCTGTCAGCAAAACTTAGCTTTATTCAGTCATTAAAAAGGATAAGGAAATGAAAATCTAGGCTTTTTCTCTATTTCTTATTCTTTTGATCATCTCCAAGAGAACAACAGCTGAAGATACCATGCTTCAATTTATAGCCAGGTGTCTGGCATCCTTGCCAGCAAAGAAAAGAAAATGCTTTGCACTAATAGGAAGAACATAATAGTCTCATGTAACATACCGGTAAAGGTTGAAGAAATGATCAATGGTGAAGAGGAAAATCTGGTTACATCTCCTCAGAATATTATTAGGTTGACTCAATTACAGTGTTGTAGCTACATTTAATTTGGCTGCACAACTTGCTTGTATTAAGCAGGGTGTACTTCGATTGTGTTGTTTGGACACACCTTATATATTAATCTAGCCCCAGAAAGACCATTTTATAATTTTTAGGACTATTCATTATAGTACTATGATTATTATTACTCTTACTATTATAGTATTATGTCTAACTTAAAAAAAAAACCTGTTATGATGTCATCTACTTTTCATATTTGTTTAATTCAACAGATATTCATCAAGATACACTGTGCTGAGAGGAAAGGGATAAAAACACTAAAGCTTTCTAGAAGATAAGAGTCTAGTTCTGTAGACCAGACATAATCCTTTGGAACAATTGTAATCTGCCTTGTGTCAATATTTAATGAGGTGCAAAATGAATTCTTCAGGTAGTAATAGCCAATAAACACTTGAAGGGGAGAGACCAATGAAAGCCTAATAGAAGGGGTGAAGCTGGGTATTGAGTTATGATTGGCACTTGGATAGGCTGTAGCAACAGGGCAAAGCATTTTAGGAGAGGCAAACCTGCATGACAGCACAAACTGAGAAACTACATCTGGTTGAAACAGATAGTGTGTTATCAAGAAAGAAGCCGAAAAGTTTGCATGGCTAGGAAGGAGTTAGACAGGCAGAAGGTGGTGTTCAATGGTGAGATGGAAAGTTGAAGCATCATTCTACTGACAAAGGAGATATGATAAGGCAAATAGTACTATTTTCAGTTAATGTGCAAGGTCATTCCACTGCTCATTTCCTTAAAATTAGTTGTCTGTCAGAACTTTCGAGAGGAGATTACAGGGTCCTCAGATAGGGGAAGATGGATGGGACTTACAGAGGCTAAGCAGGTTCATTCTGACTCTGAGCCTAATAGTCTAACACATAGTCATCAAAATAACAGCATTCTGTACATGTGCTAAAAATAAAGACAAAACTTAGAAGCTTATATACCTGTAGTTGCACCCTCTTGGGAGGGTGAACCAAGAAGATCACTTGAGTCCCAAAAAATCACCTGATTTTGCTACAAGCTGTGATACCATTGCACTCTACCCAGGGTAACAGAGTGAGACTGTCTCAAAAAGATAAAAATAAAAATAATTAAATAAATAAAAGGTTTATATAATAGCTTCAGTATTGAGTCAATATCCTGATTTTTCATTTGATCATTCCTTATATTTAAATATTTATTCATTCATTCATTCATTCCACAAATGCTCCCTTTTAGGACCATTTGAGATGCTGGATGTATATGAATTTGTGCTTTGCAATTGAGGAAGAAGGACTTAATTTTCCTTCAGCTTGGCTAAACTTTAAAGAGACTTCTTCTCCACTCTAGATCCCTAATTTCCCCTTTTTTTAGGGCATTTATTTTAGAAAATGTGTAATCTTAAATCCTATCTCTGCCTCTTTAAGATACAGATCTTTTTAAAGCCTGTTGTTAGTATCACAGGAATGTCTTTCTCCAGGGCCTGGAAACCATTGTTTTAAATTGTAATCATTAAAGAACACAGTTTCCTTACCCCCAGGGTGGAAGGGTAGGGGCCTACCTTTTGTGAGACTCTGTGCTTCTAGTTGTAAAATTACCTCCAGTCAAGGATAAAGGAGAAAGTATCCATTTCCTTTGGGTAAGGCCAATTAGAAAACACAAATGGCTTCAGGTGTCTCCTTTCTTCCTCTTAAATGCTCCCCTTAGTTTCATTCAGTTCAGCCTAGCTGTGTTCTTCTTTCCCTGTTGCAATTGCCTTAAATAAAATTTCCTTGCCTGTTTGACGTTTTCAACTTTTGCCTTAATGTTGAATTCATCCTTGTGTTAGAAATCGTGCAATCTCACATTCTATTGAGTAAGAATGTGAGTAGATACATTGTTCTGTGTAATCTACTATTCATATCTGGTTTGTTGCTATGACTATTTGAGAAAAAATGTTTTGTACAGTTATTTTCTTATTTCTAGTTTATCATTTAACCATAATTTAATGCCTCAAAGTCTTTTGAGATATCACAGTGCACACAAAATCAACCCTAATGTCTATCACTGGATAAAAATTATTTTGATGATAATTTGATTATAATCTATTAAATGATAATCTTAACAGTAATGTAGTTTATCAATATCTTTCCTCTACTCATTACAAAAATGATGTAAAAATAAATGTAAAATATTTTTCCTTTGGTTTTCATAAAAACTTTTATTTTATAGACTATTCAGCCAGAAAATTTAAAAGATAGAAATATATAATTTAATATAAAACCTTTGGAATTTTTGATCATCTATTTTAAAAAGAAATCAATTTTTATATTTATTGACCTAATTTTATAGATAACATCTTAATACTCATTTGTACTGTTCCTTTTCCCCAGTCTGTTCATTCATTTTTTTTTATAAGACAAAGGTTTTATATCCATAAGGAGGAAAAACACTTTAATTTGTAGATGAATATTACATTCTCTAATGACTCAATTACTTACTGAACATATGTTTTCTTTAAAAGTTACTATATCATTTTTAACAACTGTACTGTATTAATTTATGAAGAAATGCACAAATCATCACAACACCCTACAAAAACCTCATAATATGTTTCTGGAATGCTATTTATACATTTCATTGCTTTATTTACTTGAGGCAGCAGCACATCTGCCAACCAGCTGTAGTGATAACAGGTGTGCATGCCCCCTGGCTATCCTACTGATATATTCCTGCTAAGTGGTAGTCTAATCACCCAAGCTTTACAGAAGACTAAATTTAAATCAGATGTTAATTGCCTCCAGTGCTCAGCTGATCTTCGCATTCATTTATCTCCCCCAAAGTCAAATGGAAAAATGCTTTGACTCAGAAACTTATATATAAAATTCGCATCTGCTGTTGAAAAACAGATTTACAAACTACGTGAATTTAGGAGAGAAAATTTGTCCTCACTTTCAACTTTAACATTTCTCCAATATCTTTTCTGATGTTAGCTTCACCAAATGATTTCTACAATCTAGGAAATCTCTAGTTAATAACTCGATTTGTCATTGCAAACTTGTTTAAATAGGGACTGAATCTTTTCATCCCTCTATATTGAGGATTGTCTATAAAAGTCTGTAGCCTACAGAAAATGCCTCCACATCTATGCCAATCTACCTCAAACACTTATTACAAAGCATGCACTTGAGCACATTTTTTTTCTCAGCTCTCTTTATTTAATGAACATATTTTCTAATGGCTCAGCTCATCTTTTTCCATCTTTCCTTTTAATATAGACATTCCACAATGGACAATTAATGGTATTTCTCTGCTCTTCCTCAATCACTTCTTTGATTGTGAACTAAAATAAAATCTTAGCACTCCCCTCTGCCATGACTAACTGACTAGACCCCTTCTTGGCCAAGGAGATTCCTAAACCTGAGTTGCTAACCATGAGAAAGATCAGACAAGCCTCACCATGCCCTCCTTCCCTTCTTAGAAATGTCTTTGTGAGTCATTAACAGTCCTAAGGCTATTCAAGAGCTACCTGCTGGTCCTCAAAACGTTTGAGTCAGTTCAAACTTTGTTTCTAATTAACAGACCCTACTTTTACACCCAATTATCAACTGAAGAATCTTTAAACCCATCTATCACCAGTAAGCTTCCCCCTTCACTTCCAGATGTCCGACCTTTTTCGGCTAAACCAATATATGCCATCCATTGATGTATGACTTCACCTGTAATTCCTGTTTCCCTAAAATGTGTAAAACCAAACTGTAACCCCATCACTGTGAGCCCACTTGCTTGAGACTTCTTGGGTGCGGCTCCAGGTCATGGTCTACACCATATCCAAGTCAAATTTGGTTCAGAATAATAAATCTCTTCAAATTGTTCTGCAGACTATGGCTTCTTTTCCAGGCACATGTCCCTGAGCTAATTTTCCTGATCCTACCTCTTTGCAGAAGACTTCTCACTACATGTATGCTGTTCTGAACTCTCCTAAGTTTCACATTTAGTTTTCCAAATCTATGTTTGCTTTATTGGATTTGTTTTTATGGCAATCTCTATCTCTATCCACCACTACCCATTGCATCTGGATGTTTGCTTCTTATTTTTTTTTTTATGTACCTTGTATTTCACCACTAGATTAAAGAACAGATTAACTCAGACTTTCACAGTGAGCTTGATTTTTTTCTCTCATTTTACTACCCTTTCTTAATTCCCCAATGAGCCAACTTTATTTATTCTATTTCAGTTTTTGAATTATTTTTCTGAAAAATTCTCGTTCTACTGATCTTCATACATGTGAGGCTCTGTTACTACTATTATATATTAAATTACACTTCCAAGCATCACAGTGGGCATCTTAGCTCTCATAATCAAGAATTCCTGACAGACCTAAATATACTTTATTCCTATTGTTTCTGGTTTTTCTATATTTGTGTCCTTGTTTTACATGCATGTACAATAATAATGTCAAAAATGTCCTATATTTGTTCTGGCAAATTTGTACTTTTCATTAAAAATGAAAGGAAAATGCTTTTTTAGCCCTTTGTTATTAGAATTAATTATTTTTAAAGGGACACTGCATTAAAAAGTATTAAATTTCTGAGCAAACTAATCTGTATTTTTATAAACAGTTATTCTAATACTAAGTGATGTTAAAAACCAGATATTCAAAAGAGGAAAGAATAATCAACCTAGTTGTTGGGATAAAGTCAATTGGCAGGGGACAGAAAAGGTACAAAATAGTACATACCACACAGTTAATTCCCCACTTCCACACAGTACACAATTCTTTGTGAAAGAGAAGAAAATCTGGTGAGTTGAAAACCCATGGAATTACCAGGAACCCATCTCATACTCTCATTTCCTATCATGAAATACATATCTATAAACCTCTCTATTTATTTTATTATTACTATTACTTTTTAAATTCAGACCAGCACTGAGTAAAAGGAGCTCAGACATATCTGGGCGAGGAATACCACTTTTTCTTTTTTCTTTAAACCTCCATAACATAAAATAAGTGAAGCAATTTAAACTAGATTTTAAAAATAAAAAGTTGCTGTCTGCCTAGTTTAATCCCAGCAAATTTTATATCAGAACAATAAATTCTAGAAAATGCAAGCTTCCAAAGGACCCTTGTTAAATATATAATCATAGGCACTAGGCCCATAACCACAAGCTCTGTTCCTTATTCTTATTTATTTCAACAGTAACTTTTATTCTTTTTATGGAAGAGATCAAATGATGAGGAATAATCACTCACAGGAGCATATGTGTGCTTACCAATACTGCCAAGGCAATATTGCTGTATATAGTTTTATTTGTATAAGGATAAAATTATAATGACTACTGCTATGGAAAGAAATAAAAATATTTCCCCTCTACATTCACTAAATATGAGATTAAAATAAAGACATATACCTTGTGACGTTTTTAGATTTACATTAAAAAATAAAATAATATTTTTAACTATCAGAAAGCCTTAATTAAATGTCAAGAAAATATATAGCATTGACCAAGGTGGGACAAGATGGTTGACTAGAGACATCGCTCACCAGATCATTACCAAAGAAAGAAAAGTTTTAGATAAAAAAATAAATTTAAAAAAACAAACATAGTCTAGATGTAATTTTGAGGAGAAAGCACCAGAACCGACTGGATATTCCAAAGGAAGAAGTTTCAGGCACAACTTCTTGCAACAAGAAGATGCAAGATTTTAGCAGAGATCATCCGATGAGGAACTTGGAACCTCAAGGGAAGGGTAGGTAGGGGTGCTTGTTTTTCTCCCCTTACGCTTCTGGCAGACTGCAAATTCCCAAGCTGCTGGAGAGCTTCTCTACACTCACAAACCCAAAAGCAGCTGCTGCCAGAAAACAGGGAGCTTCTTGAGAACAGACCACTCATCTGCTGGCCCCCAGGGGGTCAGTCTTCCTCACCACAGACTCAAGCCAAGGGGGTGGGCGCTATACTGCTTCTCTGTCCACTATCTGGCATTGTACTTGTGGAGCTTCAGCCCTTCAGTATTCATGTTACTGGTCCCTGCACAAACATCTCCCAATTCCTGCCCAGACTACAGTGGCCACAGAGGGCTGGTTAGTTCCAGGGAAATACTGTCATCCCAGAGTTTGGACATTCCAGGCAGGCTGCTTTCTGGGGAGAGGGACAAAGGAGACCAGAGTGTTAGCACCCCTTCATTCAGGGTCTTCTCCTCTTCCTCCCCTCCACCACTCACTACTGACAAGTGGATACTCCTACATGAGTCAACACAGGTGCTTGGAGGAATGATTGGGCTGCAGTTCCCAGGAATGGCTTTCCCCCCCCCCTTGGTGCGCCAACCATATACTTCCACAAAGAGTGGGGCTCACGTATTTCCTTTAAAAGAGATGCAGCCAGGCACTGGATGTGAACTCCCTATCTGCCAGCCCTCCCTGGAGCTGCTTTTCTGGCTATTCCAACAGAAACCTCATGATATAAACTTTCCAATTACATTCTGTTCTTCATGATGGCGGAAATAAAGCCTAACCTGTTCTGTTATACATCCCAGTGGCTAATGGTGCCTTCACATATTCAGTATTCAATAAATAGAGGGTCTGGGGTTGCGTTTGCAAATAGAAACTTGATAAACCATGTGAATAGTTGGAAAGCTAGAGTAAATATAAAAGATGTTTTTGAACCTTTAAAACTTCTAGGAAGAGGAAGAAATAATAGGCCATTTCCTATGGAAAAGAAAAGATTTGTTGGCACAGGTAAAAGTTCAGCGGGCAGAGCCAAGAGTAGCAGAGGAGGGAGTAGGACTGGATTCTCATCAAGAAATTGATTAGAGAAGCTGTGACAAATTTTAGAATTTTTGATGTCACTTTTATGTCTTTTCACTTTTTCCTGTGTTAGGGTTATTTTAATGAGTAAACTTGACTAGGTCATATATGCCCAGATGTCTGGTTTAACATTATTTCTGGGTGAAAGTGTTTCCAAAAAAGACATTATTTAAATTGGTGGTAAAGCACATGGCCCCTTCTAATGCAGATGGTCATCGTCCAATTGGCTGAGGGCCTGACTGGAAAAGGTAGAGAAAAGTTGAATTAACATTGCCTGACTGCTTAAGATGGAACTCTAATTTCCACCTTTGACATTCCAAGTTCTTAAGCCTTCAGGTGGGGGCTAAAATCTATACCATTGGCCCCCTAGCTCTCAGGCATTGAGACTACCCCACAAGCTTTCCTTGGTCTCTGAGTGATAGAGGATAGAGACTGAGATTTCTCAGCTTCCATATCTTATAAACCAATGTCTTTTTATATGCAATATTATACACACACAGACACAATATATGTCCCTTATTGGTTCTATTTTTCTGGAGAACCCTAAAATCTCTCTTGTAAATCAAAGTGTCTGTTGTGCTATCCTATCCCCGCAAACTATTGTGTGGTGGTAGATGACTATGGGGCAGGTAAATGGTCTCTTTACATCCTAGGTGTTCAAATCAAGAGATACACTAAGGGAACAAACCAAAGGAACTGTTTTTATACTTAGACATGATTTACATGACTTGGGACTACTCAAACAACAGAATACAATACAAATGATGGATGTCACCACAGAGACTAAATCATGAAAGGCCCTCAGCCTCCACTTTACCTCAATATTCATCAATGTATTACTTAAGATCTCCAACCCTCTGAAGTGGCATGCTCCAACATACCTCAACCTATGGGAAAGCCAAGTATAGTATACCTGTCAATCATCCTAAATAAGCCCAACCTTCAAATTCTCCCAGTTCAGTTATATAAGTAAAGATGAGCAGTTCTCCATGGATCAAGAGCCACTGAGATTCTTTCAATAGATCTGCAAACGCAAGACTTTTTTGATACTAATACACTACATGCCTTTTTGACTGTGTTGACATTTAATTGATGTGAATAGTGATGGGTAAAACTACTGGTGCCTTAGCTTGACTCAAGACAGAGACACCATACTGGAATTCTTCAAAACCATGTACTTACAGAGAAAAGAAATGTCATTTTTCTTCATGAATACCCCTAATGGTACAGAAAAAAATATTACTTTTGTGAAATAAAAATTTACTACTCATCTTTTTAACATTCTATGTGACAAGGTGGGAAGACTATATAAAGTGTTTTCCTGCTGTTATGGGCTGAATTTTGGCCTGCCCCTTAAAGATTCAGATATTAAAACCCTAAAGTTCAGTACCTCAGAATAGAGCTAGGACCTTTGAAGAGGTGAATGAGTTAAATGAGGTCTTTAAGGTGGGCCTTAATCCAATATGTAGGAGTCCTTATACATAAGAAAAGATGAGGTCAAAGACAGGGAGAGCAGATATGCATACTTAGAGAAGAAAGATCCTATGAGTACACAGAGTGGTGACCACTAACAGGTCAAGGAGAGAGGTTTCAGAAGAATCCAAATCTGCTGGCACTTTGACTTTCCACTGTTAGGAAATAAATTTCTCTGTGTTAAACTATTCAGCTTGTGATATTTTTTTCTGATGCCCCCCAGCAAACTAATACAGATGCATACTAAAGAATGAAGCTTGTTTCAACATTCATTGTACAATTAAGTTGTGGGCTGAACTATGTGCTTCTTTTATGGAATATCTTTTTTACATGAAATAATCAATGAACAAAACATGGTTATTCAATATTAGGTATTTAGAAGATATTAATTTGAAAAAGAAAAGTACTATTTCAAAGAAAATAATTAACAACATTGATTGTTAGTGATAAGTTGCCAGGCTGGTTTTATCTGCTTCTATGAGTTTAGTAGCTTCCTAAGACATTTCTGATGAGATTGGTGATAATTTTATTAAATAGCATTTGTTTAAAATTTGATGATAAAATGTATATGGGTCACTATGACAGCATATGGTCCATTATTTCACTTCTAAGAAATAGTCCACAATACTAAGAGCTGGCTAAGAAAATAAGTTATGTTTCATCATTGCATTTTTGAAATTCCATTATCTATCACAGTGACAAACAAATAATTTTGGAATTAATGTTTTTTATATGGTATATATTCTCCAAGTATTTTAAAATAATTTAGTTATCTTTAGTGGGAATACTGTATTAAATAGTCAAAGTTAAATGGTTAGGAATAGTCTGTAAACAAGTCATTAATAATAACAATAAAGAAGATAAGTCACAGTCAGGGATAAATGTTATTAATGGGACACCAAGAGGTTTATTAGTTTTAATCTAAGAGTTATACCCTGTCCTGCTTACTATTTAATATCTGTTTGATCTAGCATTTGAGGTCTGATTAATATCTTCATAGTTTCAAGGATATAAAACCACATAGTGACAGCAACTTAATTTACATTAAATGTACTTTTGTGTTCAATAGTCATGCCTCAAATATTTATACAGTGTTTTAGTTTAGCATGGTACAATTATTCTCTCTATATTGCCAACTAAAAGTCTATATGCTCCCTTAAAAAACTTGTTTTCAATTTGTGATGTAGGAAAAGCATGTAAGAAGTAAAGAAAAAAGGTTTTGAGCAGAGAAATGATATGATATGACATAGGATTTTAAAAAGATCATTCTAGCTACAGTTTTGAAAATAGCCTATAAAGGAGGTATGCTGAATATCTTCTACTTGCACCTCCAGATTTATTCTTCAGCCTTTTCCATCCTGCTCTCTGTCCCAGAAAGTTGCCCCATGTGAATAGCATCAGCCAGCTTCCTCTCTTCTAGCTTCTAGTTGGGTATATCCATTATAGGTGCATCAGTCTCTTGTGAGTTTGACCTCACATTCTTTCTTTTTGCTACAGCTGAACATTTACCATCCTCTTAGTGGTCTCTTGCTAGTTTACTTATTGTGACATGAGATCTCATGACATTCCTGCAAGTGCATCAGGAAGTATGGGAGAAGTAAATGCTCCCAGGGATAACCACCAAACAACAAGGGATGAGAGCAATGGGTACATGCTTTTCTCCGTAATGTATGATTAACATATCCATGAGTAATTCTGTGTGTTACTAAAGTGTCCAAGAAGAATAGAAAGGACGAAATTCATCAAAATATACTTTTATTGACTTTTCCTTCTTTCTTATTTCATTCATTCTAGTTTCTCTCGTACTTTCTTGTAACCTGCTGAATGACATACTCGCACATGAGTATGTGTTTTAATCTTTGCTTTCACAAAAATTCGAAGGCAAAAATGAAGACACCAATAGGGAGGCACTGAGAGGATATCTAGAGACTGTAAGAAGAGTGAGGTCAAGATTGCTGCTTCTGTGCTTCTCTAACAAGTCCTTATGGGCTTCCTCTACCTCACTATTGTAAGGGCAAACACAAATTAGAAATGAGAGATTTTCTTCTCCTTGTTGAAAATAAGGAAAAAGACTTCCCTCCTCCTCCTTTTTTAAGAGTATTTACTTTAGAAAATTTTGATATTATATGTTCTTGGTCCTTAAAAGCTAGATAGGTATCTTGCCTGCCTTCACTCCAGAAATGACTGGGGAGCCATCTCTGAAATGTAATCAAAGAAAACAGTGCTTTTATCACCAGATTTCCTTGGAAAGCAGGAGCCTAATGTTGAAAAATTCTCTCCTGTCATCAGAATATCTGAGGTTTATTTTTCCTTTGTATAAAGCCAATTAACTAATCTCCATGGTCACCCCTGTTACCAAGTGAATTGATTATGAAGTGTTTATGACAAATGGTGCTGTTAAGTCCTCTTACTTAAGGACTAGTTATTATTTATCTTGAGAATATATATGCATGAGTTGAGAAAAAGGGTGAGATTTTTTTTTTATAATTTTATTGAATCATAATTCTGTACATTGGTGCAATCATAGGGCACGATTCATATACATTCAGAAATGTTTTCATCGTACTATTACAGATATCCTTCATGGCATTTCCTTGATCACTATATAAAGACATTGATACTCTACATTTAATAAGTTTCCCCAGTACCCTGCTAAGATGCACCGTAGGTGTGATCCCACCAATTGCCCTCCCTCCACCCATACTCCCCCCGCATGGTATGTATTTTTTTCCATCCTTTTGCTTTCTTTTTTTGTTTATAGAGTCACACTTTGGTATCCTGAGTAGATTGCCATGGTGTCATAGCTCTTGGGCTCAAGTTATTATCTTGCCTCAGTTTTTCTATTTTTAGTAGAGATGGGGTCTTGTTATTGTTCAGGCTGGTCTTGAACTCCTGAGCTAAAGCAGTCCACCTGCCTTGGCCTCCCAGAGTGTTAGGATTACAGGTGTGAGCCACCATATGTAGCCTTCATCTTTTTGCTTTCATCTTATCTGTTTTTGCGGCTGAAGTTGCATCTTATGGTCAGCATAGTTGAATCATGGCTTTTTGCTCACTCTGTCAAACATTTCATGTAATTACTAATAAGGTATGATTTATAATTGTCATTTGCTATTTTTTGCTGTATGTTCTATTTATCCCCCCCTCCCCCCCGTATTCCTCCATATGTGCCTTCATTTGTTTTAAGTAGATAGTTTCTAGGATACTATTTTCATGCCCTTGTTATTTGTTTAACTGTTGTTTTTTTTTTTTTAATTGTTTTCTTAGTGATTGCCCAGGCATTATAATTAACATCTTAATTTGTAACAGTCTAGTTCTGATGGAAACCAACTTACTGGTCGGTTTAATTTCTTTTCTTTTTCTTTTTTTTTTTTTTCCTGAGACAGTCTTAAGCTGTAGCCCTGGGTAGAGTGCTGTGGCATCACAGCTCACAGCAACCTCAAACTCTTGGGCTTAAGCGATTCTCTTGCCTCGGCCTCCCAAATATCGGGGACTAGATTGGTTTACTTTTAATAGCATATAAAAGCTTTTATACAGGGCAGTGCCTGTGGCTCAAGGAGTAGGGTGCCAGCCCTATATACTGGAAGTGACGTGTTCAAACCTGGCCCTGGCCAAAAACTGCAGAAAAAAAAGGCTTTTATTTAGTTCCATTCCCTCCCCTTTCTTCTATACTTTTACTGTCATACAAAAATATTTTACACATATGTGCCTATAAACAAATTTACATTTATTGCTTTATGCAACTAGTTGCCTTTTAAATAGTAGGAAAAAATTTGCTACATGCATGCTATCTATTATGTTTACCTACCTAGTTACCTTTATCAGAGTTCTTTATTTCTTCAGGTACATGGCATATTTGAGTCTCGTACTTTTATTTCAACTTGAAGGATTCACTTTAGTACTTTTTGTAAGGTGTCCCTGCTAGCAACGAATGCCCTTAGCTTTTACTTCTCTAGAAATGTTTTATTAATTTCTTCTTAATTTTCAAAGGATACTTTTTGCTATTTATAGCATTTTTTGTTAACATCCTTTTATTTTTTTTTTCTTTGAGACAGTCTTACTCTGTCACCCTAGGTAAAGTGCTATGATATAATAGTTCACAGCAACCTCAAACTCTTGAACTCACGTGATCCTCTTACCTCAGCCTCCTGACTAGCTGGGACTACAGGTGCCTGCCACAATGTCCAGCTAGTTTTTTTCTTTTTGGTAGAGATAGGGTCTAGTTCTTGCTCAGGCAGGTCTCAAACTCCTGAGCTCAAGCAATCCACCCTCCCTGGCCTCCCAGAATGCTAGGATTATATACAGCAGCCACTGTGCCTGGTCTAGCCTTTTCCTTTCATCACACTGAATATGTTATCCTATTACTTTCTGGCCTCCATGGATTCTGATGATAAATCAGCTGTAAGTGTTTTTTTTAAATTATTTTTTATTAAATTGTAACTTTGTACATTGATGCATTTATGGGGTTCAATGTACTGCTTTGATATGCAATGTGAAATGCTTACATTGAACTAAGTAACACATCCATCACAATTATACTCATTTCTTTATAGTTTTGAAATGTACCATTGCATCATGCACATTAAGTGAGGTCCCCCAAATGCCCTCCCTCCTCCTATGTTCCCCCTCCCCTCCCCCCTCCTCTTCCCTGCTACTTTCTGGACTATAGTTCTGTTTTGCCATTCATAGGAATGTATAGGTGATTATATATTGATTTCATAGTAGTACTGAGTACATTGGATACTTCCCCCCCCCCCATTCTTGAGATACTTTACTAAGAAGAATATGTTCCAGCTCCATCCTTTTTATGGCTGCATAGCATTCCGTGGTGTCCATATACCACAATTTGTTAATCCATTCATGGGTCGATGGGCACTTGGGCTGTTTCCAAGTCTTAGCTACTATGAATTGGGCTACAGTAAACATTCTAGTGCAAATGTCTTTGTTGTAAAATAATTTTTGATCATCTGGGTATATACCTAGTAGAGGAATTGCAGGATCAAGTGGTAGGTCTACTTTTAGTTCCCCACGTGTTCTCCAAACTTCTTTTCAATAAGGTTGTATTAGCTTGCATTCCCACCAGCAGTGTAGAAGTGTTCCCTTCTCACTACATCCATGCCAACAACTGTAGTTTTGGGATTTTGTGATGTGGGCTAATTTTACTGGAGTTAGATGATATCTCAAAGTGACTTTTTTTTTTTTTTTTTTTTTTGAGACAGAGCCTCAAGCTGTCACCCTGGATAGAATGCTGTGGCATCACAGCTCACAGCAACCTCCCAATTCCTGGGCTCAAGTGAGTCTCTTGCCTCCGCCTCCCAAGTAGCTGGGACTACAGGCGCTTGCCACAACGCCCGGCCATTTTTTGTTTGCAGCCATCAAACCCGCCAGCTCAGGTGTACGTGGCTGGTGCCTTAGCCCGTTGAGCCACAGGTGCTGAGCCTCTCAAAGTGGTTTTTGATTTGCATTTCTCTGATGATTAAGGATGATGAACATTTTTTCATGTGTTTGTAGGCCATGCTTGTGTCTTCATTAGAGAATTTTCTGTTCAAGTCTTTTGCCCACAAAGAAAGGGGGTTATTTGTTCTTTTCTTATTGATTATTTGAGTTCTCTGTGGATTCTAGTTATCAGACCTTTGTCGGAAGCATAACCTGCAAAAATCTTCTTCTATTCTGAAGGTTGTCTGTTTGCTTTACTTACTGTGCTCTTGCCTGTGCAAAAGCTTTTTAGTTTGATCAGATCCCAGTAATGGATTTTTGATGTTGCTTCAATTGCCTGGGGTGTTCTCATAAAATATTTTCCCAGGCGAATTTCTTCAAGTATTTTCCTTGCTCTCCCTTCTAGTATTTTTATAGTTTCATGTCTTAAGTTTAAATCTTTTATCCAGTGAGAATCAATTTTTGTTAATGGTGAAAGGTGGGGGTCCAGTTTCAGTCATCTACAGATTGCCAGCCAGTTCACCCAGCACCATTTGTTAAATAGGGAGTCTTTCCCCACTGAATATTTTCAGTAGGCTTGTCGAAGATCAGATGACGACAAGTGGCTTGGTTTATCTCTTGGTTCTCTATTCTGTTCCATAAATCTACCTCCCTGTTTCTGTGTCAGTACCATGCTGTTTTGAGCACTATAGATTTATAATATAGCCTGAAGTCTGGTAATGTGATACCTCCTGATTGGGTTCTTATTTCTGGGTAATGTATTTGCTATTCAAGTTTTTTCTGATTCCATATAAAACAAAGTACTATTTTTCCTAGTTCTTTTTTTTTTTTTGAGACAGAGCCTCAAGCTGTCACCCTGGATAGAGTGCTGTGGCATCACAGCTCACAGCAACCTCCAATTCCTGGGCTCAAGCGAGTCTCTTGCCTCTGCCTCCCATGTAGCTGGGACTACAGGCGCCC
>CAUYON010033218.1:0-11408 GCA_963573935.1 Arctocebus calabarensis | reverse complement strand
CTGTAGTCCCAGCTACTTGGGAGGTGGAGGCAGGAGACTCGCTTGAGCCCAGGAATTGGAGGTTGCTGTGAGCTGCAATGCCACGGCACTCTATCCAGGGTGACAGCTTGAGGCTCTGTCTCAAAAAAAAAAAAAAAAAGGCACAAATATCCGGGCATGGTGGTTCATGCCTGTATTCCCAGTAACTTGGAGGCCGAGGCAGGTGGATTGTTTGAGCTCAGGAGTTTGAGACCAACCTGAGCAAGAGCGAGACCCCTGTCTCTACTAAAAATAGAAAAACTAGCTGGGTATGGTGGCACATGCCTGTAGTCCTAGTTACTTGGGAGGCTGAGGAAGGAGGATTGATTGAGCCCAGGAATTTGAGGTTATTGTGAGCTAGAGTGACACCACTGCACTGTACACAGAGGTGACAGAAGAAGACTGTCTCAATTAAAAAAAAAAACTCTGATATCAACATACAGATAAATTAGTTAATTAGAGTTTACCAAGGTTGCTTGATTGAAGAAATCAGTAGGTAGGAAGGAATTGGCAAATATTTTTTAGGACACAGAAAGCAATAACCATAAAATTAATAAATTAACATTTTATCAAAATTAAAAACTTCTGCTCATTAAAAGACACTATTAACAAAATGAATAGATAAGCCAGACTGGGGGAAAATATTCACCAAACTTATTTATGTTCAGAAGGTACAACCAACTCCTATATAAAACCACCCAATTAAAATGGGCAGAAGGCTTCAACAGATGCTTCACAAGGAAGAAAAACAATACACTTATTGTATGTGAAAAAGTGTTCAAGATCATCTGTTGTCAGACAAATGCAAATTAAGCCACCACAAGCTGCCACTTCCAACCTACTACGATGGTTGAGTTATGGAGGTGTATGATAAGACAGGACTCTCTGAGGCAGCGTGGCAGCCTCTCAGCAATGTAGCCATTACACTCCTAGGTATAGGCAGTCCTGGGTTATGAATAAGGTAGGTTCTGTAGGTTTGTTCTTAAGTTGAATTTGTATGTAAGTTAGAACAGTTACAATTATCTATAATAGCCTCTGTTCTTAAGTGTGAATTGTACATAAGTTGGATGTTTGTAACTCAGGGACTATCCATACTACTCAAGGCAAACACCTTCACACAGACTTATACACAAAGGGTCACAGCAGCCTCAGTTTGAAATAGCCCCCAACTGCAGACCAAAGTATGCTCAAAGTAACCAGCAAGTGATGGACAAACCAGAGTCACACAGTGGACGTGACCCAGAGGTGAACCTCCACCAGGAATGTCAAAACATCATGCTGAGCCGAAGTGCCCTGATGCAGAGAGGAAATACTCTGAGTCCAGTTAAATGAAGTTCTGGAATAGGTGAAAGTAATCTATTGTGACAGAAATCAGATCAGAGTGGACTGGCTAGGAATGGGCACCAAAGAACTTTCTGGGGAGATGAAAATGTCCTGTACTGTGATGAAGGTGTGTAACCAGTTGTAAGTTAAGACATGTGCACAAAAGACGACAGTGAAAGGCTGGGCATGGTGGCTCACACCTGTAATCTTAGCACTCATGGAGGCTGAAGCAGGTGGATCACCTGAGCTCAGGAGTTGGACACTAGCCTAAGCCAGAGAGAGACCCTGTCTCTAAAAATAGCCGGGCATTGTGACAGGTGCCTGTGGTCCCAGTTACTTGGGAGGCTGAGGCAAGAGGATCACTTGAGCCCAAGTTTGAGGTTGCTGTGAGCTATGACGCCAAGGCCCTCTACGCAGGGGCACAGAGTGAGACTCTGTCTCAAAAGAAAAAAAAAAAAGACAATGAAAAAGACAATAATGAAGCAGAGGGTGGGAGTGGTTTAGAACTCCCTGGGGCACAGTGGGTGCAAGGGGATCAGGTGCAGAGAATGTTCCACTTTTCTATCTACCAGAGCTTTCCTTGCTGTGTGGAGTTGGTGAAAGTCATCACCTTATTGGCAAAACAAAACAAACAAACAAACAAACAAAAACAATTCGAGACAATGCCAGGTACAAAAGCAAATATTATAAAGAACCCAGAAATAAACCCAATGAAAATACACATAAGCTCTCCAGGAGGAAATGATAAAACTTGATTAAAGATCAGCAGAATCATCTGGTCCCTTTCTGCAATCTTATCAAAACCTGACATGCTTTACTTTTGTAACTTGACACACTTTGGGTGGAAGAGAAAGGGGTCAGAAGACCAGAACTCTCTTGAACGACAAAGTGACAGTCTGCTCTTTGATCTGTGGACCATATAATCAAAAGCATGGGATTGGCGGGGGCGCTCCTAAAGTGCTGCAAATTAGTGGGGAGAAGACACTGGAAGGGCTGGACCTAGGGCACAGACTGGCCCAACTTGGATTCTGCCTCATCCCAGATACGAAAACCAACTCCAGCAGTTAGGGGCCTGAATATTAAATAGAAAATTAACTTTTAGAAGTCTGTTTTTTTTTTTTTGAGATAGAGCCTCAAGCTGTCACCCTGAATAGAGTGCTTTGGCATCACAGCTCAGAGCAACCTCCAATTCCTGGGCTCAAGCGAGTCTCCTGCCTCCACCTCCCAAGTAGCTGGGACTATAGGCGCCCACCACAGCGCCTGGCCATTTTTTGGTTGCAGCCGTCATTGTTTGGCGGGCCCAGGCTAGATTCGAACCCACCAGCTCAGGTGTATGTGGCTGGCGCCTTAAACGGTACGTGGGGTGCTGTTAAGCCACAGGCACCAAGCCATAGAAGTCTTAACCTATAGACATTTTTGACTTAAAAAAAATCTAAACACCACATTTAACACGTTATTTTGAACCCAAGTTTTTCTAGATGTTTGGGATAACTTTTTCAGATGTACCCCATCTGGGCATCCTGACCTTCTCTGAGCCTAAACAAACCCACAAGAAGGCAGGTAGAATAACACTTGAGTCTTGGCCCCATGGCACTAATAGACATGCTGGGCTCCACATGCTGTGGGCCTCCCTGAATGTGAAGTCACCTCCTCCTCCCTCCAGCACAACACTTGAAAGGCAATTTACTACCATCACAAGTGAACTTGTATACCCCTGTAAAAACGAGGAAGCAGCACTGCCTTAGAAAGAAATTTTGAAAATAATTGAGTAATGTAACCACTGGATGAGTCCATTTCTACAAAAAAAGTACAAAATGGAGGCTGTGTAACCACAGAGAACCCCCCACCCAGGTACAGGTAGTTAGGAAGTGATGAAGGGGGCTCCTGGGAGGGAAATTGCTACTTCGGGTGGGCTCCCTGGACACTCAGGGATTGCTGGTGTCTTGGATGTCTGTGCTCTGCCTCCCATTCTGCTTGGGTGATTGTGGCTATGCCTGGGGCTCCAGGTGGGGACTTGCAGGTTGACTACTCTCAAGTTTCTGTCCCAGTCCAAACTTTGCTGAGTGCCAGACCTACACAAGTATCTGCTGGACATCCCCAGTCTCCATTGGGACCTCAAACGCCCAAAGTGGGATATTCCCAAACCAGAGTTTCTTGTGTTGGTGCCTGGGGAACCAATTGCTCCCCATACCCCACGCAGCAAATCCTACCAACCACTGACAATTTATCTCCCAGGTGCCTGGAGTGGCTCTGTCCTGTAATTGCCACCTTCTATGTGAACCCTGTGAGAGCTTTTTAAATAGCCTCTGCGTCCCCCACATGCCACAGTGACTATCTTCAAAAAGATGTCCCAGACCTGCCACCAGCTGGGCTCAGACTGCCTGTGGGACCTCCCCACTCACCACTGCCCCCATGTTGCCCAGCACAGCTACCCCAGCAGCTGACATGCTGTTCTCTGAAGCCACTCCTTTCTTTCACTGCTAGAAGACCCTACCCTAGTATCCTTCAAGGTCCAGCTCAGACGACCTCCTACCCTGGCTTCTCCCATCAGTCATGTCACCTCAATTCAGTATTGGACCTGCACAGTCCAGAAAGGGCCAGCTTCCTGGGAATCAGACCCTGAAACAATGAGAAACATGGTCTTGAAGTAACGTTTGCTTATGACCAAATTCCAACAGATCGTCAAGAATTCTGACAATTCTGGATATTGGGGGAAGGGGACTACCCTGCTGAGTCATAGCTGTCCCACACCTCAAGCTGTTTGTTTTTGCTATTCCCTTTGGGATTAACTAATGATAGAACCTGCTTGCCTTGTTTCAGCTCAGCCTCCATGACTGCTAAGCTCCAAGTCACCCAAGAGAGAGAAAGGACCAAGTGTGGAACGGGGGGAGGGGTCAGGCTGCTCCAGCTAAGGGGGGCCTGAGTTGTGCTGCCACTCCCCTCAGGGCTTTGGGTGGCCCTGCCCTCTCTACTGAGGACTCCTCTGCTCTGGAGGAACAAACAGGGGAAGGCACCAGGGAACCTTCCAGCTTGCTCAAGGAAACCTAAACATGTCACATGTGTGGGTGGGGGAAGGAGCCTCTTGATGAGCAGTAGTTGGAAGCCCCTTATCTTTCCCAACCCCCTCATCTCACTGGAGAACCACAGCAGAGAAGGATCTACCCAAGGACACATGACGACATAGTAGGAGAAGCTGGACATGATTAAGATCTCTAGTCACTGATGTCTGGTCAGGCCAGGGCAAAGGGATGTGGGCCACAACCTGTATGTGTTATTTGAGATTTGGCCTCAGCCTCCTGTTTTGTAAACCTAAATCACTGCAGTCTTTTGTCTTGGTGTGATGGTTTTAGGATGGAGGGCACTTTAGACCAGTAGGGGTGGGCCATCCCATTATTCCCCAAGGGTTATGGGGGTCAAGGATCTTCCCTGCCTCTGGGGCGGAGCCCTGGGCCTTGGCTGGGGCCCAACTGGCTCCTGGCCACTGGGGTGAGAGAACGGGGCTGAAAAACCAACAAAAGGGCCTCCCTCTTACACCCTGGGGCCCATGAGTCACCAGACCTTTGGGGGAATGCCAACATCACCATGACATAGCAAGAATCTTACTGACCCAAGGGGAGAAGGCAGCCCAGAAATGTTCTAAGGAGAGAGAGGGGTTGGGGCTGCCAGGTCACCCCTCACACAGACCTATCATCAGGAAGGGTCCTGAGCAGCTATCAGTCTCATGGCCCTCATGGCTCAGGTGGAGAAACTAAGGCCCAAACAGACCCCCAGTCCTATTTTCACTCTCTTGCTCCCTGTGTGAGGGGAAGAGCCACTCCCTGGCCTTGACAGAGTCTTATCAAGTGGGGAAGATGCTGTTCTAGGGCCAAGGCTCCTTCACCTACACTGATATATAAGGACAGAACTTTCTGGAATGAGACAATACTCCTACTCCCTTTCTGATGTGGCTGGGGGTTTTGAGAATGAGGGGGAAGTGGCCAAACAGCAGAGGGAACAGCAAGTGGCTCAATTCCCCTTTGGTAACTCCAGTAAACAGTATCAGGACACCCCCGGGAAGGAAACTGAGCATGTGGACAAGGGTTGGGTAAGCCAGCCAGGGAGGAGGAAGGGGCAGGGGAAGGCCACATGAGCCCTGCCTGCCCCAGGCATGGGGCCTGTAGTTACTGGCCTGCTTTCAGTTTCCAGGCCACATAGGCTTGCTCCCAGCTTGGGCTTCAGGCGTTTGCTCTTCCTTTTCCATAGGATGCCCTCCCTGGCCTTACCTGTGAGCCTCACTCTCTAGGCTGTCCTTATGGGATCTGTGTGTTGTGGGGGATGAGGACAGAAGGGCCAATTTGTGTCCTCTGTCACAGGTACCGCTCCACTCGGAATTTTTTTTTTTTTTGCAGTTTTTTTGGCTGGGGCCAGGTTTGAACCCACCACCTCCAGCATATGGGGCCAGCGCCCTACTTCTTTGAGCCACAGGTGCCGCCCATCCACTCTGAATTCTTGATTTGCTTACTTATCTTGGGTACCTGGCCCCCCCCAACCCAAGCACACAAGTCCCACGAAGAGGGCAGGGACATGGCTGCTGTGGTCCAGAGGAGTACTCTATTTCTTTGCATCAAATGAATGACTAGAGAACTTGCTTGTTTGGGGGCGGTGTGGTCCTCAGTGCTACTCTGCCTACTTCCTATGCCAAGTGACACCTTGTGGAAGGAGGCTTGAGGGTAGGGGCTCTTCTAGGTGCCGCCTGAACATGGCCCCCAGCCCTGCACCAGTCTCTCCAGCAGGAAGAGGCTCTCCAGGGAACTCCTTGTCACCCTGTCCCTTGCTGGAGTCGGCACTTCTCATTTTTGCTCTGGAAGCCTCTTGTTGTCACTCTCAGAGAAAATGAGAGCAAAGGGGAAGCCTACTGATTACCATGAAACACAGTTGCCCAACCCCAAGGTGGCCACAGGTGAAAGGAGCAGAAATCACAATCAGCTGAGAAAAGCCTGAGGACCCTTTGGTGTTAGTATCACACTGAGGTTTGCGGAAAGGAAGACACCTACTCCAAGTCACACAGCAAGCTTGGAGTCTCTCAATGAGGTGTCTAAGAGTCGAGTGCCTAAAGTCACAAGCTACCATTGTGGCCTGGGCCACTCTATTAGAGTGTCCTTGTGACAGCACAGGGTGGGGACAAGGGAAGAGGGAGAAATCACCTTCACTTTCTTTCCCAATCTGCTTCTTGGACTAAGGACTTAATGGTCAGAGTCCTAGTTGTTAAGATTTGTAGCTGACACAGGTATGGCTCCTTTAAGGGTACCAGGCTGGTGCCAGGGCCAAGACCAAACTTGTCCCACTGTATGCTTCACTGGGATACCTCCCCTAGGTCCTAGGGGTATGGGGTATCAGGCAACAATGGCTGTGGTGGCACAGCCCTTCTCCTTTGCTTGCTTCCTCATTCCTCTTGGCTCTCCTCCAAGTTCTGATCAGAAACACAAAGGTGGCAGAGAACAGGTTTGGCAAAGGGTAGTGGTAAGTTGTTCTATGTGAACAAAAACTGCTGAGATCCTATTCCATTCAGGGGCCCACAATGTGCAAGGTGCTGGGCCAACCTGCACACCTACAGGCCTACCCTGTCACAGGCTAACTAGTTTTCACAGAACTCTCACACAATAAGTTAATGGCAAAGACAGACCATGGTGAGCAGACTGTCGGGTGCATCTAGGGTTAAAAGTGAAAAATTGAGACCACTTTTAATTCAAGCTGAAACCCTGGTCCCATTAGCCCCTGTCCATGTCTTGGTGTCACACAACACACAGGGGCCCTGCCTCTGCTAGGACCACCCCTCCCTTTCCTGCCTCCTGTCCCATGTGCCACCATTGTGCTACACCTCTGTCTTTGCTTCTACTCTCTGGCTTTTCCTATATCAGAGCAAATGGTAGTTTTACCAGCTGGACAACTGGGGCCAGCTGGGGTGAGGTGGAGCTTCTCAGCAGGCTTTGGGAGATAGAGCAAAGAGATGCCATTCCAAGAAATGCGTGTTTGTCCCCAGGGAGCTTGACATAGTAGACAGAGAAGAGGCAGAGATTGGGCCTCAGATCTTACCTTTGTAACTAACTGATGGTGTGATGTTTGTCAAGTCACAAACAGGCTTGAAAAAAATACTCAAAGAATGAATAGCATTTCTTGTTTGCCTCATGGAGTAAAAGGTCCAACTAATCAGGGATGTCCAACCCTTCCCCACCTCTTTTGCACATAGGAAGAATAGGTATTTTCTTGAATCACACAGTAAATACACAAAGACTAATGAAAGCTGATCAGCAAAAAAAAAAAAAAAAAAAAAAGTTTGTGCATACTTTTCATGATATCTGACATCACAGATAAGCAAATAAAAGTCTTCACAAAATCAGCATGTGGCACAGGCTGCAGGTTGGACAGCCCTGAACTAGATGGTTCTTGATCTGGTAGCTCCAGGACTCAGCTCTACATTCAGCGGCCAGACAAGTGTCAGATAGGAGGTGGGATGGTAATAACACATGGGCAGAATCTATAGGAGGAGCTCAACCTATTTGAGCCTGTGTCAAGCGTGGCTGGAACCATTAGCTGGAAGAGCTGAAGCATGGAGTGGGAAGTGCCTTTCACAATGTCACACTCAAAGTCTGGCTTTTAAGATTTGGGGTCTGGGGAAAGACTCACCGATGCACCCATAATGATGAAAATGTGTGTATCCGACTGGTGGAAGTCATCACCCTGATACAACTCTTCCCGCAGAATCCCACACACCTGGGTCCGGCTCAGGGCTACTTGCTGGGCCATGATACTCTCTGGTGGAAGAAAGGGTTGTTGACAAAGTAGGGGAACAGGACAAAGTGGGAGAATGGAGGAGTATTGATAAATTAGCCCCTTTCACCCACGTGACGCCTGAGTACCAAAACAATCCAGTATGAATTGTGGGGTGGAGGGCTTGGGCTTGGGGGTGTGAGTGAAAACAGAAGGTCTGGTGCATTAGAAACTGCTGGCTCTGGGCCCCAGTCACTCTCCCAGGATGCTTTCATTTAGGGCGTACCTTACAAAATTACCGAACGCTTTGGTGGATTCCAGCTAGAGCATCGATTCTGGGCAACAGAGTTAAACCCTGCTTGGGCATCACGGTATATGCCCAAGACCGTAGTGGGAACTCTACAAAGACCTGGAGCATGTTAGGTTGTGCAGATGATGGAGTTTAGCTCTGCTTCCCCCCCCTCCACCCCGCGCAAGCTGCGTGATCCTGGCAAGTGCACTCCCCTCTCTGGTCTCACCATACTCAAGGGCCCCTTGGGGGAGGTGCAGAGTATAAAGGGAAGGGTTAAGACCCTCTGTATCCTGTTTGGTTCCCGAGCACAGTAAAGAGAGTGCATCAAAGGGCCGCGTGTTGCAGGCAGCACGCCCCTCCGCCGGTGTGGCGCCCGCTTGCTTGGTTACCTGCGCCGCGTCGCCACCGCCCTCCGCGCTCGGTCAGGCAGTTTCCGACGGCTTTCCTCACTCACCCATTTAAGCGGCGGAGGCGGAAGCCTTGGCCGAACTGACGGATCTCTGGCGAGGCGCGTGGGGCGGGGCCAGGGCAGGTGCGTGCGCATCTTGGGCCAGTCCCACTCGCGAGCAGTCGCGCTCTGACCTGTCTACTCCCGTCCCGTCCCGTACCGCCCTATCCCTCAAGCACCTGCGCTGGCTGCGGGTCTGCAGACCGCCTGCCGCTCCTCCGCATCCACAATACCTCGCGGGCATGGCTGTAGCTCAGCACAGTTCTCCCGTGTCCCCATCGCCGGCCCAGCCCCGCCCCTACGCTCCGGTTTTCTTGCAGTCCCAAAGGCCCCGCGCCCTCGCGGAGGCGCCACTTCCGCCGGGGGGTAGGGGGGAGGCCCACGCCTCCTGAGGCCTTGCCTTCGAAGTCTGGGCGGGGCCTTCAGCAATCCTGCCCCCCGGGTTTCAGGTCAAACCGGTGCTGTTGGGCAGCCTCTTTTGACTCCGCCCCTGGAAGGGGCGGGGTGCCCAAGCTCCCAGAGGTTGGATGCCGCTGTCTGTGCTACCGGCAGTGTAGGTCCTGACGCCTTGAAAAGTAGTGGGTGGTGTATGTCACTAGGGGGCGTCCTGCGAGCCGGCCCAGGTTGGCAGGCTCAGACTGCATTTGGAGCTAGATGTGGCCTTAAGGCGGCCTCACACCACTCGCCTGCCTCCTGCGTTCCCGGGGGCGGGGTTGCTGGTTTATACTTCCGTATCCCACGGCTACGACACCGGAAGCCGGTAGCAGGGTTTTCGACAGGAGAGAAAGGAAGGGCGGTCACAGAAGTGGGATTTTCTCAGAGCGCTGGGGCCCTAGGAACGCTAGCAGCCCGTCGCTCCCACCCTCCTCACGTCTGGCCGACTCTGCTGACAGGTGTGGTGCTTTTCCCCGAAGAGAGGGTTCCGTCGGCGGGCGTTCCACCTTCTCCGGGACTCCTCTGGACGTTCAGGCTCCCTCCTGTTGGGCCCCGGCCCATTCCTGCCGCGTCTGTCTGGAGATATTCAAGTAGAAATGTTTAGTTTGAGATGTGAGTCTGAAGTTTATAAAAGAGGTCTAATTAAATGTTAAGATTGGGGTTAAAGCCATGAGACTGGATAAAGTTACTACAGGAGTGAGTGTAGTTACAGAAGAGGTCCCATTACCAAGCCCTGGGGCACCCAGCATGAGAGAGTGGTAGCCCAGTGAAAGCGCCTGAGCAGGAGCAGCCAGTGACCTAGGAGAGAAACCAGGGAAGCGGACGGGCTGTTCTGAAAGTCAGTGGAAGAAAGTATATTGAGGAGGAGGAGGGAGGGGCCAGCTGTGTTATCTGTTGCTGATGGGTCAGTAGGGTATTCAGCGGTATTGGTGTTAATAGTTAAAGGGACCAACTTTCTTCGGCGTTAAATTCACCCTCCCTCACCTCAGGCATTCTTCCAGAAACTCGTATGGGGATTGACATCCTTCTGGTAGTCATCTTGGGCTGTGTTTAAAAGGGCTCCATGCTGTTCCACATGGTCTACTTCTAGTTCACGAGAGGACATTAGCAGCTCAGCCTGTCTACCTGCTCCACTGTCTCAGGCTTACAGCCCAGCTCTCGCTTTTAGATTTCTCAGCGCATGTCATCAGACACCAGATGTCTCCTCTGCCCATGTCCCTAGCTCCAGGGAACCCAAATCAGGATCTGATTGGCTCCTCAAATACCCTCTTGCTAGGTATATGAGTTTCTCAGGGCTGCTGTAATAAATGACCACAAGCTTGGTGGCTTAAAACAGCAGGAATTTAATCTCTTTCAGTTCTGGAGACCAGAAGTTCAAAATGAAAGGGTCAGCAAGTCACACTTCCGCAGGCTCAAGGAGAGGACCCTTCCTTGGTATTTCAGCTTCTGTGGCTAAAGTTATTCCCGGGCCTGTGGCCACATCACTCCAGTCTCTCTGTCTCCACATGGCCTCTTACCCCATGTGTCTTCCTCTGTCTCCCTCTATCTTACTCTTCTGTGTCGCAGAAGGACACCTGTCATTGGGTTAGGACCTACAGGGTAATCCAGGATAAGGTCACTTTTTTTCCAGATAAAGTTATACTTTTATGTTTTGGAGGTTAGGACATAGATGTATCTTTTGGGGGGCGGCTACTATTCAGCATACTGTACTAGCTGAGGGGCCAGCCCCCTCTACTTCTCTGGATTGGAGGTATTTAGGGGTAGGATTCCCAGCACACTGACAGCTACCTCCACAGATAATTCTCCTAATTTCCCATGTCTGGTGAAATTCTTAACTTTCATTACAGCCTGGAGATAGGTTCTAGGCAGAGAGTTTAAAATCATTGCTGAACCATGGCCCCAAAACTCCTGCACAGAGTCAAATTCTTGTCCTGCTGGGTAAGAGAATTCATGTGGGTCTTGTGCGATGCTTTTTTTTTTTTTTTGAGACAGAGCCTCAAGCTGTCACCCTGGATAGAGTGCTATGGCATCGCAGCTCACAGCAACCTCCAATTCCTGGGCTCAAGCGAGTCTCCTGCCTCCGCCTCCCAAGTAGCTGGGACTACAGGCACCTGCCACAACGCCTGGACATTTTTTTGGTTGCAG
>CAUYON010033213.1:0-20188 GCA_963573935.1 Arctocebus calabarensis | reverse complement strand
AAATGGCCAGGCGTTGTGGTGGGCGCCCGCAGTCCCAGTTACTTGGGAGGCGGAGGCAGGAGACTCGCTTGAGCCCAGGAATTGGAGGTTGCTGTGAGTTGTGATGCCACAGCACTCTATCCAGGGTGACAGCTTGAGGCTCTGTCTCAAAAAAAAAAAAAAGAAAAGATGACAAGGAAGTACACTGTGCTCCGTGACCTTTCAGAATTTACTACATCCTTAGGCATCAACATAAAGTTTAAATATCTCTTAACCGCTTTACTTAACCCAGGAAGATGGAACATACCAGAAATCTGTACTTGGACTTCCCAAGACTCCTAGCCTCTCAGGTGCCCATTCAAATCACGAAACCCCACCTAGACCAGCTGCCACGTGATGGATATTTACTCACATCTACGCCTTGATTTGGCCTTTTTTTCATGAACTAAAAGGTACATGTTTATATGTAAGGCATGTGTTTCCCAATTCAGAGATTCAGAATTACGTTCTCCAAGTAATGACCTTATTTTTATAACTCTTGCATTCTCAAAAGAGCCCATTTATTGTTTCATTTACCTTGAATGAGAACTGGAGAGAGAAAAAAAAAAAAAAGGAGGCAAATTTTATAAAACTATAGGTATGTAATTTTATAGCTTTGTGAAAGACTTCACTATTTCCAACACTCACCAAATTACACGCCCATGATAGAAATTTCTATTTCATAAAAGAGTGTTATAAAAACTGACAATGTAAACTAGACCAATCTGTCAAGGACGGTGGCATTCGCATGGCCTCAGGGCAAAGCAGCTGCAAGTCATCTGTCCCCTGCCATGTGTGCACAGAGACAGCATCCATTATGCTGCGTGAAACGTCCCATTTAAGTGGATGGGAACTCGTGCTAACTCAACGCACAATGCATAGATTAAGCTAAAGGTTAATTTTCTGACTCGTGGTCTGGATGGTAGAGCTGTGGAGGAAAATGGGTTATCATATGCTCTATAAATTACCTTCCAGTTAAACAAGACAAGGGAAGGAGAAGGGGATATGTCTTTTATTTAGTGCCATTAGTTGCAGCAGAAAGACGCTCATGGTCACGGCTTTGCCACGTCCCAGCAGTGGAGGCAGAATGGCTGGATGGTCAGACACAGTCTCAGCAGTCAGGCAGACTTTAGTGAATGATGGTGCTGCCCCAGGGACAGCGGTGAGATGTGACAACTGAACTCTGCAGCTTCCTCAGTGAAATGGGGTTGATACTACGTGAGGAATAATGAGAAACTCCCACAAAGGACTTGGTGTAGTGCTCAAAATATACTGCTACCGGGTGCCTCAAGGTCCTCTCTGGGAAACATGAACTTGGAGTTGAAACTGAGATTCTTTGAAAAAATATGGCCAAGGAAAGAGGCTATGAGTGGCCATAGAAGGGAAAAAAATGCATTCAGTCCTTCTAAAGGGCTGTGTCTCCACGGTGGTATGTCTAGGGTATGATCATTTTACAGTTCTGAAGGAGACATTATATTTCTCATTTTATTTTCTAGATAAGAAAAGTGAAGTTCAGCAAAAGTTCCAACCAGTTAAATGGCCAAAGCGGTAGTCAAATTGAGATTTATTGCATTCCAAAAATAATTATAACTAATATGTATTAAATAATTATGGCTAAGCACTTTACATACATAATCTTACTGAATAAGAACTTCAGGCAAACTTATGAATAAGAAGAGACACTATCCCCATTGTAATTTAAAGAGACTGAGGCGTGTAGAGTTAAGCAATGGCTTGAGTAAACATGGCCAGTAAGCAGCGGAGGCAGAATTTGAATCCAGGAGGGGTAATTCCAGAACCACGGCCACAATACACATACACCCCAAAGCCTTCACCTTTCTTTCCCCTCTGGGCTCAGGGAATCACAGGTTCAGGGTCACAAAATATTAAAGTCCAAGTCTATCATTAATAGTTTGTCTTCAGAATAATACGAGAATAAAGTAGAATGCTGTAGAAACTGGATAATTCAGCATTCCTCCACCTTCTCTGGGTTCTGAGGGTTCTTATTAACCACTTTGTTCCTTCTCGAGGTTGTTCTGAGAATGACAAGTGCCTCTCGTTAAAGTCCATGTGTACCAGCCCAGTCTCTCGTCATAAAACATTGAAGAGGAAGGAAACAGAAGAGGAGAAATATGAAACCATAACCCGAGGAAGAGGTAGCTGACACGGACATGTTCTTCCAACGGGCATTCTGAACTGACCTGCCCAGTTTCCTCCAGATTTAGGACAAGGACACAGCCCCACAGGATGGAGACTGCGTGGTTTGAGGAGGAGCCCCTGAGCCTCCACTTTTAATTCCTCCTGGTCACTTCCAGCTGGGTGTAGGGGCTCCCAGTCCTAAAAAGGAAGGTTCATGTGGACCTGCCGGACACTCGGGTGTGTTCAGAGTTGTAGACATGGGGCAGGAAGGGGTGCCCATGCTTTCTAAGGACCACTTTCTCCAACCCTTCATAAGGATTCAACACACCAGCCGGAATAAGAGTGAGACCTCATAACTACAAAAAATAGAAACATTAGCCGAATGTTGTGGTGTGCACCCATGGTCCCAGCTACTGGGGAGGCTGAAGCAGGAGATTCACTTGAACTCAAGAGTTTGAGGTTGCAGTGACCTATGACGATGCCATTGTACTCTAGCCAGGGCAACAGAGACTCTGTCTCAAAACCCAAAAAATAAACACAAAAGGACTCAATACAAAGTCAGCACAGCTCAGTCCTGAAGATATCAAAGGTTTACATATTTATCTCACAACACCCTAATGAGGTCGATATTATTATCACCATTTTAGAGGAGAGGAAATTGAAGAGCAAAAAGATAGAATAACTCATCTGTCATACAGCTAAGTAACTAACTAGTGGCGTTTAGCCTGTGGCAATCTGACTCCTGAGCTCACCGCACTGCCCTGCAAACCCCTTCTTTTAATATTTCCCCAATTTCTGAGGTTCATGAGCACAGACAAAGACATTCTTTCACAAGTTAAAGGCGTTCATACATCTTTCCCAGGCCACACCTCTCCTCAACTAATCCTCGTTTCCCCTCCCCTCCCTTCTCTGCACACACAACACAACAAATAAACCTTATCTGTTGTTTAAAACACAGAGTTATGCCTGTTCTGTTCTCTCTTGGGAAAATGCAGCAAGATTCCTTTCGTGAAGGCCTGTGATCCATAGTAAAAGTCTGATAAAAGTCTCTTAGGTAAAAGAGCAAACATATTAGCACTACAGGAGAATGCACTCATTGAGTTAAAAACACACAGACTTAAGAAGAAAGAGTGACCAGCACAAAATAACAAATAGCTGCCTTCCTAACCTGCCTTCCTGATATAAATCATAATTCTATTTTTAGCCTGGATAAACACCTTAACAGAAGGTATAAATTAACCATTAGATGCATCAGCTAAAAAAACAACAACAAAAAAAAAAAAACCAAAAAACCAAATAGCCAATTAAACACTTTCTCAGTTCACACCGTGTAACTCCTAGCCAACACTTGATCACTTTATCTTTATTCCTTTTGAATCACCAGGGCCAAGTCTGAACACCTTTTTCATTATAATATTATTATCTGACTCTTGCAGTGCTTGTTTATAAAGCATTTTCCTAAACAGCACCTCATTCAGTGAACTGAATCATCAATACAATACAATTCCTAGTTCAGTAGGAATTACTGTTTACCAGATTGGGAAACTGAGTTTCAGGGAAATTATCCAGACAGCAGAAGCACAAACTGGATTTTCTAAAGCCAATGCTGCTCCCATCCCACCACTTCCACACCCTTCCTTTTCCATCCTCGGCTTCTGGGTCCTATGTTCTCCCATGTCATCATCAAATAGGCTACTTTCCAGATTTTAAATATTTTTCAAATGCCCACGCAACTAAAGACATGCTCCAAGCCTCTGTCCGATATGCCCTCTGATACAACCAGATAAGGAATCAAATTAACATTTGTAGTCTTAAATACATCAAAAGCATGGATCAAAAAGATGCATTCATATATGCAAATGTTTAAGAGATAACCCCCCCAAAAAAACACCCCAAGGATATCCATAATACAGTAATAGTGGTTCTCCATGAGTAATAGGATTGTGAGTGATTTCCTTCAGTGCTGCATTCTATACTTTCTACATTTTTCGTAATTAGCATATATTACACTGTCTTGACTTTAGGGGGGGAAAAGCGATTTAAAAAGCGTTCAGCCACAAAAGCAATGAAAAATGCCAAGTCTCTTGAGAAAGAAAAGGAAGGGACAAGGCCTGTCAGGGGGCCGATTTGCCCTAGTCCTGAGGAGCAGGGGGGAGAGGGTGGGGCAAAGGCAGTGTCTGCCCTTCACAAAGCACGGGAGGAAACTGAGCAGACAGCTTCCTCTCTGCACCAGCAGTTGTGACTTCTGGGAAACAGCCACCTTCCCTAAGGGTCACCAACCCTTTCCACCCCTGGGCGTGCTAACTTGTACCCACAGAGAAGGCCTAACTTCTAAAACATTATTATTATTTTCTTGATCCAGACAGAAAGGGAGTTGATTATTTTGCAGGCAGAGCTAGTTATTTTGACCCAAATGCTTTGAGATTCCTTTGATATCAAATGTGTGACTAAATCATCAGAGAGGTCATCACACACATCATAGTCTTAAGAATGAAAGTTGACACTCTCAGAGCCTGAGGTAGGAAGATTGCTTGAGCACAGGGGTTCAAAACCAGCCTGAGCAAGAGCAAGACTCTGTCTCTACTAAAAATAGCTGGGCACTGTGGTGGGCACCTGTAGTCCCAGGTACTCAGGAGGCTGAGGCAGGAGGATTGCTTGAGCCCAAGAGTTTGAGGTTGGTGTGAACTAGGCTGACAACAAGACACTCTAGCTTGGGCAACAGAATGAGACTCTGTATCAAAAAAAAAAAAAAAAAAGAGAGAGAGAGAGGAAAATATTTTGAGCTGGTGCTGAACAGAATAAGGTCTTCCACTTCCAGCCTTTCTAATGCAACACCCTCCACAACGTTGTTGACGGAGAGTATGAAAAACTCATCAAAACACTGTGAAGATTTCTGGGCATCACACCATGGAACTTTTAGATTTAAATCAAGCAACTTTTTGCCCCTACATTTGAGGAAAACCATTAGTATATTTTCCTCTCCGGGAAGACAGAACCCCAGAGACAGAAACGGTATTCTCACGTGAGTGTCGCTTTCACATGAGGAAGTCCGAACTACCACAAAACCCTCCCCACGGAAAGGGAGAAAAACAGCCAAATTATTTCAAGTGTTACGTTAACTGAACGTCAAAATAATAAACACCAAAAGTAAGCAGTCCAGTAGGAGCAGGTAATAAATCAGAAAACTTGTGGGGCTCAGATCTCATTAGGTTTGGAAAAAAATGGCATTCAAACAAGGTTCTCCCTCCCTGCCTAAATTTTCCCCCTCTTTCTTTGAAAAAAAAAAATTGGGACAAAGTCCAAATTTTTTACTGTGCAATTTCTTTCCCTATTGCATATGTCTCAGCAAGTTGCCATCAGCTGTTATTTCCTATTAAGGATCTGTGTAAACATTAAGGCAGGAGACTGACTCATACCTCGCCACAGGAAGAGAAATGATGCCATCACACTGTCACCTCCACCTGCAGGTGTGTTCAGCAATTGCCACTTCAGAGAAGATGGCAGCTAACGTTCTCTGACATGGAACATTTGAGCACCGTCGGGAGCAAATTCTACAATGGAACAACCCAGCAACAGGTAATCACTGAAGGACATAGGGATGGGTGAATACCCATGAAGGCAGGAAGCTAGAGGCAGCTCTGCTACTGGGCAAAACCTTCCAGGGGGCAGGGACACCAGGGGCATGTGGACCTCTGAACAGCCTTCTCAGGAACAGAGTGACCATCAGGAAAAGCTGCCAGGCTAGGAACTCTTACATCTGAGGGCTGAGAGCTTTATGTGCAGGATTTGGGTACAAGGCACCAAGGGAATTCTGTTCTCCAGCTCCAGAAGATGTATTTATAGCCCTGTTCTAGCCAAGGAAGGGAAGAATTATAGCAGGACATTGGTCTGCGGGGGAGAGGGGGTGCTTTGTGTAGTTCAAGAAGCAATACATCCTACACTCAGCCCAGATTGCACTTGAGCTGTGGGTAAATGGGATTCTTTAAGCACCACCCCCAACCCCACTCCAAGAACCCTGGAAGTCCTTCAAAAGTATCAGCAGCAAGTGGCTGAAGACACAGTTAACACCTCAAAGGCCCAGGAATGCACTTACAAGGGCAATGTAGAGTCATATGATTAGCCAAGTCTACTCAGCTACAATCAAGTTAAGAAAAAGTCAGACCACAGCTGCTTCAATTCCAGCAAAGAAATGAACTCTAAGACTACTCAACAAAGCAAGGACTATTATCAGAAAAGTGTAACCTGTGTTTAGTATCAAAACAGCAAAATTAGGTTAAAGTTTCTCTCTAAGGTAATCTGCAAACACCAAGATTCAGTTAGAAGACATTTATACTGGTGGGTTGATTAGTACAGATTAATAGATTAACCACTTCAATGCCTCTGAAATACTGATTATATTTTTACATTCTTCAAAGCATTAAACCTGTTTTTGCTTGAAAGCCATGCTTACTTTTTGAGCTTAAAGAGTCAGCATGCCTGGGACTCAAAATCCTCTTTCAAAGAACTTTTGCGTTATATAATTTTAAAAATTCCTTAGCAGTCCTTAGGCAGGAATTTCACAGTATCACAAATGGAAGTAGACAAATAAAAGACAGTCTAATTCAAGAATGAAGCATAAAAGGAAAGGAATATATGCAAATCTACTTCTTATACAAATAAGCACACTTGCTTCCAGCTTAGGGCTGATTTCGGATAATATCCTTTTTCTTCAATGATGTATATTAAAAGCCTTTTAAAATTAAAAAACAAAGCCAACATAAATAGGATGACAACAGTTATAGCTACCTATCTGCATCATGCCTACTTCTGGTCTAAATAATTTCTATGTAACTGGATCTAGATAAAACATTTTTATCTAGATGTCTGTGTTATGTTTTCATACTATTGCTATTCAAACCCAAATAGAATTTTGTCTTTCTGCAAAGGCCGTGGCTTGATTTTGCCCTTGGAGAAGCAGAGACTTTTGCTGAGCAAAGGAATGATTGAATGAAAAGATACCTTCTTCTGAATTTCCCAATGAAAATGGGTCAGGAACAGGACCTATAGTTACATTACTGACCCCTTTCCTTTATCAAGCGAACAGTCATTGCCCTTTGAAAGGGGAACCTGCTGAGAAAAACTAAACATAGTAGGGTATTTGCAAGGGGGAATTTCAAACACTAGTCAATTGTCACAGAAATATGACAACTTATCCATGAGAACAACTTGGATCAGCTGAGCTTTAACCACCTGGTTCTGTCTGCTGGTTACTTTAATTTGCTGACAGTCACATGAACTAACTCAATCCCTAGTCATCACAAGAGCTGATTATAAACTTTGAGTTCCTGGTCAAGAAACCAACATTTGGGAGCTACTCTGTGAGCTTCCACAAAACATGCATGGAAGTCAAAGACATTCCGTCCAAACTGCCTGTTACTGTGGCCAGCCAGAGCCTGCTTTCTGCCATCTGGGCACCTTATCTGGACAAAGTGCCTTAGGATAATTCCCCTAAGGGGTATGCAGCAACCCACTTTCTGGGTGTCCACTGAAAGGAGGTCTTTGACAGGGCCAGCAAACACCCCTTCTCAGACAGGTTGGCCCTGTTAAGAGTAACCCATTGCAGAAGGTGCCTCTGGGTCAGGTGACCACCAGCCTCTGGAACCAGTGAGTTCTGTACCAGCTTTTTCTCCCAGGTTTTGTGTGAAGACCCCCAGCGCTCAGGCTTTGATTCTTCTGGGAGAGGTCCAGCTTCTTTTGGGTGGACTTGCCCTGGCTCTTTGAGTTTCTTGTGTTTAATTAAATTTTTTGGAGGTGGAGCACAGAGAGGATTAAAAGAGGAAGCCAAATAAACAACAACAACAAATTACCTACTGCATTTCATTTGAGTCACACCAATGGCCTTGGCACATACACGATGGGAAAGTTACACTGAATAATGAACTTGCATTATAATAAACCCAGTATTTATGGTACTGTGAGGCAGCTCCACATCACCAAACGCTTACTTTTTTTTGTTTAAAATATGTTACAGCCCATCCCAAGCAAAAGGTCTGTCTTCTTTTGAGTTGATTTCCCTATTTCTGTTTGAGCTCTTTGCAAACAGTTGAGTGAGGAGATGGAGGAGTGGTGGTAAGCAGCTCTCGCCTGCCCTGTGTGTGTTAATAATGGTGCAGACGTGCACTTGACTTGAGGGTTTGATGACTGGCAGGGAGGAGGAAGCTGATGCACTCACAGCAGAATGACAAAGGCGTGTCGCTGAACAAAAAATGTTGAAATGCTGGCCCACACCCACCTGTGACTCCTAAAGTCAACACAACTTCTAGACACACGGAATCTAGCACACAGGACCTTCTATGAAGTTAAAAAACTGTATAACACTGATGGTACCTGATGTGCCTCTTTCAGTCTGGTTTCTAATGCATCCTGACTTTTAGCATTGGGACTACTATCAAGAGATGCCCGCGAGGGTAGGATTTGGACTGTTAAGATGGGAGAGATGATCTCCCCTTTATGAAGATCAGAACAGCCTTCTCCAGGGCTGCTCCACTCCCACTCCCAGATGAGACCGATACGCACACTCCCTGCCAACTTGGGAGCAACTGTAAAGCTGGCAGAGCCCTTCTAGAAGGTTCCGGACAAAAGGCCTTTCTTTGTGAGACTGCCTTTTCCCACACCAGTGTGACACTCCATGTGTTTCACAACTTAAGGAAATAAAATAGACATATAAGAACAGCCCTGGGCAGGGCCCTATATCCTACTGGTAATTCTTATTTGGTCAGGCAGAGACTCAATTTCAAAACTCAGCCCAACTCTTTCTCTTGAAGGATATCTGCATGGATCATTTTAATTGATGTCTTTAGAAGAATACCTGAAAGGGTGTTTTAAAAATGACCATAATTAAAATAAACTGTGTATTATTTACTAAAGAAGGAATTTATGGTCAGCTGTAGTCACAGTGGCTCACACCTGTAATCCAAGCACCTTGGGAAGCTGAGGCTGGGGTTCTAGACCAACCCAAGAGAGAGCCCCATCTCTACGAAAAATAGAAAAATTAGCCAGGTATGGTGGCCTATAGTCCCAGCTACTTAGACGGCTGAAGTAAGAGGAGCCCAGGAGTTTAAGATTGCAGTGAGCTATGATGGTACCACTGCACTCTAGCCCTGAGTGACAGAGCAACCCCGTCTCAAAAAAAAAAAAAAAAAGAAAGAAAGAATTTGTGTAAAAACATACCTACTATTAGTAAAGTACTGGTGTTCTAGCTACTCCCAAGTGGCTTTGGAAAATTTCTCTGCACTGGTTGTAGCTCTGTTGCCACACCTGATTCTGTTTTGCTTTATTTGTCTTCCTGGCTTAATCCCCATTCAGCCCTGCTCTGATGGAATGCTCTGCTAACTCCAGAAGATTCTGAGCCTCTGTAGCTGCAAGTGCTCCAAGTTCTAACACCGGTACCTGGGAAGGATCTCCCTGCTCAGATGAAAAATTGCCTCTTGCAGATGCCTGATAACAGCCTAAATTGTCTGCCTTCACTCATCTGGAGGCAGTAGCTGGGGTTGTGTGAACTTCACTACCATTTAATAAAAAGGGAACAAACAACATCTAGGCTGTGATTATCCCTGGAACCCACGGTCAGTTTGTTAGCTCCGTCTAAAATCTCAAGTCAGTAACTTTTTGATTTGTTGTTCTTTGTTTCTACTGTTTTCTTTGTTCTAGTCACATTTAGGGGCTAATTTAATTGTGTGCCTATAACCTAATTGAACAGCCTTTCACCTCTGTGTGGTTGTACATCCAGTTACTTTTCCCTCCCAAGAAACAGAGAAAAAAGGTAAATAATTTGTACCCCTCCAGTAGACAGAACTGCTCTTCGCTTGAGCACCCACATGATTTAATTTTTTTATTGACCAGGAAGAATATTACTCCCAGCATCTGAACTAAACACGTGTGGCACTGGCTAATTTCTACCCAGCTGGATGGACACTTTCTCCATCATTCTGGGATCCTCAGACCTTTTCGTTCCTATCAGGTTAAAAAGAAGCAAGTAGCACTTTTATCTCCCATCGATCTTATACTAGGCAAGGGGAGACGCAAATGACTTTTGGTTCTGTGTGCTCCAAAGTTGTAGGCAATAAGTTTACCAGTAGGCTCCAAGTTTACCAGTGCCTTCCAAATACTATTCCTTAGCCAATATTAATCACAACCACATAGGAGCTTATTAAAAAATTCAGATTGCCAAATTCCAAACTCTTGAGACATGACCTTAAAAATGTACATTCATAACAAGCAACTCAAATGATTCTGATGTACAAACTCACTTTTGGAACAACTGGGGCTCGTCATCAGACAGAAAAGCCCAGAAAACACTAACTCATCTCAGGCCATTCTTACACCTACAAAAAGTAACAGCCACTTGTTGACTTTCTAGAATAGGTCCAAATTCCAAACCTGAGTAATTATCATTGCCTCTTTCTACTACCCTAAACCACCCATTTACAAGATAATATAGCATCAAAGGCACTTCTTTTTTTTTTTTTTTTTTTTTTTGCTCTTCAAACAACTAATTAGTTATTTTCCTCTTTTCTTTCCCCTTTAAATATAATCTCCAAGTAAACTTTACTCTGGGGTTTTCCTTATCTTCCTTTTTCAAGCCTGAAGTGATGGAGAAAGATTTTTGGTAAACATTCTAAATCATCATATCAATGGCACATTCCCTTGGGTCGCTGAAATATCTTCTTACCCCAGTCTAGTGCAAAAAGAACCTCCCAGTGATCAATGTCTCTCAGTGGCTGGAAGATAGCCGGCAATCAAGAAATATCTAATGAATGAGTCAGGGGGACGAGGCTGAAGTCCTGCACTCTTTAGTCTTTCAAAATCTAGCCATTCCCCTTCTTCAGGCCCAGGGTGAGGCCCCTAATTCCAGTTCCTGGCTCAATAGAGGCGCATTCCTCCCTTCCCATCTTTATCTATCTACCTTTTATCACATTCCTCTTCTCCTTGGAAACCTTTCCTGGTAGTTACTCACAATCTTTGGGAAAGGATTACGTACTATCTTATGCATTTTGACACACAAAAAGCTAAAAGCACCCTGTGGGTGACCTATTGCAGTTAACTATTAGTATTTTCTAGATGCAGAAATTGACGTGGAACTTGTCTATGATCAAATAATGAGACGTTTTCAGAGAAAAGATTATAAACTTTGGACCCTACTGTGCTGTACTCCTCTCCTCAAGAAGACAGCTGGTCTTCTGGAAACTTGGGCTTTAAATGAAAAATGACTTTTAATATGTGTCCTGGTGCCTTTCATCCTATCACTCCGCCATTGGATACCTACTTTAGGAGGATGCTCTAGAGGAGACCATGGGATCTTTGAAAGATATTTCCCCAAACTCCCAATAAATCCGAAATTAGAAAATTCCTCTCTGGAGTGTACTTTGGCCACCAGTTCTCTTTTCTCTGAAAAGGGGTTATTTTGTCCTTAGTTTAGAAGGACTGGAAGCATAATGTGAAAATCTGCACCAAGCCAGAATAACAAAGTTTTGCTGGAAGACAGCAAAGAATTGTGCTTAGCAGCATCGGCTTGGTCAGCAGTCAGACTTTGGGGAATGAGTCCAGGCTCCTCATTTATTAGCTGTGCTACTCGGGACAAGCTGTTTAGCTTCTTTGAGCCTTCACCTATGAAAAGAGGATGACGATAGTCAATTTTTCACCAATTTGTGGTAGCACAAACAGTGAAATACCAAAAATAAAGTGCTTAGCAAAAAGCCAAATTCTCATCAGGTGAGTGCATAGCAACCTCAACACAGTCAATCAATACCAGGACGTGGTGGAGGTGCAGCCATGAACCACTCCCAACAGGGGGCTTCCGTGCATTTGTGAACTGTTGTGAACATTCATTCTCACAAGCATTTAATCACTTATTCATACATTTCAATGGCAACTAGGATTCAGACTCAGTTTTAGGCTCTGAGAAAACAAACAAGGCCCAACAAGGTCCTACACTCATGGAGGTTACATTGAGATTAAACAGTGAAATCCAAGGATGTTGGAGGTCTATAACATCCTTATTCCATTCTGTTTCCAATGCTCCAAAACTTCATTTAAAGCTGGACTCAAAGCAAGTTAAAAATCACTCATAAAAAAAGTCTGTCATTTTGCCATCACTCACTGTTCTTGACTAAATCCCAGTATTACCAAGCATGACTCATCTTCTCATTTAGCAAAAACTCGGTCTAGGCTCAGCGCCTGTGGCTTAACGGGCTAAGGCGCCAGCCACGTACACCTGAGCTGGTGGGTTCGAATCCAGCCCAGGCCCACCAAACAACAATGACGGCTGCAACCAAAAAATGGCCGGTTTTGTGGCGGGCGCCTGTAGTCCCAGCTGCTTGGGAGGCGGAGGCAGAAGACTTGCATGAGCCCAGGAATTGGAGGTTGCTGTGAGCTGTGATGGCACAGCACTCTATCCAGAGTGACAGCTTGAGGCTCTGTCTCAAAAAATAAAAAACAAACAAAAAAAACTCTGTCTAGGAATTATTAGATTTCCAAAATGGATCCATTTTTAAAGTGGACAACATTATCCAGAACTAAGCCCATTTAAAAACAAGAGCCTAGACAGTTTGAAAAGATAGCTCCAAAAAAGTTCCCCTAAAGTAGCAGTAGTTCTCGAACCATCCATAGACTGTCCTTTTGAAAGATTCACTTGCATGAAAGTCTCCATATTTGCTCTTTAAAAAAAAAAAGTGTGGGGCTTTTAGAATTACACAGGCTCCTTTGTGTCAGTGCAATGCCCAGCAAAGCTGACACAGTGCTGGCCGTCCAGCAAGCACAAAATGAGTAATTTATTGTGAATCGAACTAAGAGCTAAAATGTACTGGGATGAAATAGATGTGTGAGAAGAGTTGTAAGTCTTCTGTTTAAGACACAAATGAAAATCTCCTTAGGGACGCAGGTCTACCTGTAATTTATTTCTACATTATTCTTGTGTGTAATATTATTTTTGGCATGTTAATGTATTGTCAAAGAATTCCAATCTAGTGACATGACAAAAGTTGTATTTCATTTCAGAATGTACAAAGTGTGAAAATCAATTGAATTATATATCAATGACATGCTATAAGGGTAACCAGTATATTCTGGGTAATGTCACATTTTTGGAATGATTAGCAGCCTAGAGCTATTAAATTAATTGCTAGAATTTTATCCTCACTATTATAATCAGTTGGATTTGCTGAAGGGGAGATAAAAACTTAAGGCTTTCTTTTTTTCCTGAAAAGAAAGAGTGATGTGCCAGAATCTACATAATTCAGAAGATTAACTTTTTTCTGGCACTTGACTGAATGCAGAAGTTTATGCTGGCAAATAAAGTAAGTGCTGAAAGTTGAAATCACTCTTTGATCTAGTAAATAAACTTGCAGAAAATTCAGTTTCAATTACTCTTTAAATTTATTACATACCCAGTATTGCAATAAGATGGTGGCAAATGCTGGTTTCTTTTTGAAAATGGGTGATATACGGCAGTCCCTGTGGCTCAGTGAGTAAGGCACAGGCCCCATAAACCGAAGGTGGCGGGTTCAAACCCGGCCCTGGCTAAACTGCAAAAAAAAATAGCCCAGTGACAAAATGAGACTCTTTATCTAAAAAAAAAAAAAAAAAGAAAGAAAGAAGGCTCGGCGCCTGTGGTTCAATGGGCTAAGGCGCCAGTCACATATACCTAAGCTATCGGGTTCGAATCCAGCCAGGCCCACCAAACAACAATGATGGCTGCAACCAAAAAAATGGCCAGGTGTTGTGGCGGGCACCTGTAGTCCCAGCTACTTGGGAGGCGGAGGCAAGAGACTCGCTTGAGCCTAGGATTGGACGTTGCTATGAGCTGTGATGACACAGCACTCTAGCCAGGGTGACAGCTTGAGGCTGTCTCAAAAAAAAAAAAAAAAAAAAAAAAACAAAGAAAGAAGAAAAGAAAATGCATGATATATTCTATGATTGTGCTTCAAAACTCAATAGACTGCTTACAAATAAGCAAAACCATATCAACATTTTTCCTTTTTCCTTTTTACATTCATTTCCTCATTCGCTTTATTTTATTTTATTTTACTCTATTTTATTTGAAACAGAGTCTCACTTTGTAGCCCCCAGTAGAGTGCCCTGGGGTCATAGCTCGCAGCACTAACTCTTGGGCTCAAGTGATTGATTCTCTTGCCTTAGCCTCCCAAGTACCTGGAAATACAGGCATCTGCCACAACACCGGCTATTTTTTAGTGACAGAGTCTTGCTCTAGCCCAGATTGATCTCAAACTCATCAGCTCAGGCAATCTGCCCATTTCGGCCTCCCAAAGTGCTGGGATTACAGGCATGAGCCACCACACCCAAGCCCTTCATTCACGTGGATTGTCAAGACTGCGGAGGACTCTGTGGAGAATATTGTTTTAGGCATGACAGGGGATGCAAAGATAAATGAAGTATTGAGTTAGCCTGGGAAGAGTACAGGTTCTGCTGCAGACCTGCAATATACAGTTATATATGTTGTTCACTGAACAAGAGTATCTCCCTGAAGGGGAAAGTGGGGTCTAATAAAAAACCTAAACTCTTCTCACCAAGCTTAGGGCCTTACACAGGGCCACAACAATCCAGAAATAGTAGCAGCGGTAACAGTAGTAAGAGCTATTTATGAGTGATTACTATGTTCCAGGCACAGCTCAGCTGTGTTTACTCTTTCTACCTATTTAATTCATACTTGAATTCGATGGCATAGGCACTGTTACTATCTGCACTTTATATAGGAATAAAACTGAGCACAGAGAAAGTAATTGATTTGCCTGACATCAAACAGCTAGTAAGTGAAAGAGCATTTATTCACTAAGTAATACCGTACACTCTGTGCCCGGAAAGGCAAGATAAAATATCATTAGAAAGTATAAGTAACATTAAGGAATGCAGTCAAAATACGTGTGAGAGTTGGAAGAAAGAAGAAAATGGCAGCTGAGCAGGGCCTTGTGGCATGCGTAAAATTATGACCAAAAGGAAGGTTCCTGGGGGTGGGGGCACTGAGTCGAAGAAAGCACCAGGGCTGGATTTTGAAGCGGCAGAGGAACATTGATAAAAGAGCTCGGAGAACCTTCTCTCGGGGAGTCTATCTAAACGCCAGTGGTGGTTTCAGAGTAGGAGGGCTCACAGGATCATCAATCAGGTTTCAGAGGATTTGTACCCCCTGCCTCATGAAGGCTGGCTGGATGGAGGAAGGTGCAGACAGAGAGGGGCAACCTGCCGTGACACCCCAATACCACATCACGCATTTGCATTTGTGCATGTTTACAAGCCAGTTCTTGAATTTAGTTCAATAAATTCTCTCTATTAAAAGCAAAATAGCCACCACTCCTCTTGTTGGAATTACTCACGTATCCATGCACAAACCAAACTGAATACATATCCAATTAGTGTAACTGGAGAATCAAAAAAAAAGCCATTGTCATACCATGTGACAGAAGTGAACAGGGTCACAGGTAACTGAAATAATTTGGTCAGTTCAATTTAAATGATCAAACATGACACTTTTCTCTCTCTCTCTCTCTTTTTTGAGGTAATCTCACTTTATCATCATGGGGAGAGTTCTGTGGCATCATAGCTCACAGCAACCTCAGATTCTTGGGCTCAAGTGATCCTCTTGCCTCAGCTTCCCAAGCATCTGGGACTTGCAGGTGCCTGCCATAACACCTGGCTAGTTTTTCTATTTATGGTAGAAAGGGGAGTCATGCTCTTGGTCAGGCTGATCTTGAACTCCTAAACTCAAGTAATCCACCTTCCTCAGCAAGCTAGGATTACAGGCACGCACCACCACTCCCGGCCAAACATCTAATCAACTTGGGTTTTGTCCCACTTTTTGTATTGATAGGATCTTTTTAAAATTTGAATTTACATTTGAGTATACAACAAACCTTCCAGATGGAGGCAGCACAGCACAGGACGGAGAACAGTGTCACAAGGGAGTTTTCATTGACTCCGTGAAGTGGGAAAGGCAAGGACGGTTGACTTATAATCACCTCAGAATTTAAGTGACCCAGTGATTATTCCAGTCTCTCTTTCCACGTGAGATACCTGGGTGTGCTGGGCTATTTCTGCTTAGGTCCTTTCTGTGACGTGGAGCTCCCTGCTTGTCTCTGACGGGGTGGCCGTCCAGGCTTGTACAAATCTCACTGACAGGCAACACAGGGGAATGGGAAGAAACTGGAATTTGGGGGGGACTAGATCTAAAGAAACAGATGGAGGACCAAATGAGAGTCCCAAGTGTGGGAGGAGAACTAGGTCTTCATTTAAGACGGCATCAGTCTCTCGGGACTTCCAGCCAGTGGGAAACAGCAGCCAGGGGCACCACGGCGCAGGTGTCAGAGCAGACGGATGGGTGAGCCACATGCAGGACTGCAGGCACCTGGCCCAGAACGAGATTCTGTGGGATTGAGAAACAGGGCGCAGCTGCCTAGGGGAAGGGAACAGCAAGCGCTCCTTCATAGAGGACTTCAGGGTTACAGCCAAATGTGCTGGTCCCAGGGAAGAACTGGAATGTCGAGCCGGGAAGGCACCAGGAGTAGCTGTTGTTTCTGGGCCAAGAAAGTGAGTGGGAAGCAGTAACTCCACAGGTATGTGGACGACAATCCTCATCCCAAGCAAAACAGAAGCGCGATGCACAATAGCTGCTGAAGTTTTTATCCAGTGAGTAGGTGATTCTGAGGTCACCAACAAATAGTTTTCTTTGGTCTAAACCTGTAGGAGAGCGGAAATGGCAAGGGCCACCAGCCGAGTAAAGCTTCTTTACTTTAGCCTCTGCGACAAGGAGACAGGGAATTAGTACCAGGATGTTACCAAAGTAACTTAAAGTACACTTGGTATGTGGCAGTGTTTCTTTCTCTGCATTTTCCAAACGTTTCCCAATGAATAGTAAAGTGTGTTCATAGGGAAAATAATTTCAGGCCGGGCACGTGGCTCACGCCTGTCATCTAGCACTCTGGGAGGCCGAGGCTGGCAGATCACTTGAGCTCAAGAGTTTGAGACCAGCCTGAGCAAGAATGAGATTCCGTCTCTAAAAATAGCTGGGTGTTGTAGCAGGCACCTGTAGTCCCAGCTACTGGGGAGACTGAGGCAAGAGAATCAAAAAGAAAAAGAAAAATATTCAGAAAATAATATGGTTTTATATTTTTATTGCTCAGAGAAGGGTAAGAGAAAGAAGAATGAATGTTTTTTAGGGTGATGAAAATACATTCATGGTTTCACCATCCGCAGAAACCCTACCCTGCTTCTAAATGACAAGATCTTCCAGGACAGAGCCAGGGTGTCCCAAAGTCTTCAGCGAGAGAGGGAGGGAAAAGAAGGAGGGGAAGGGAAAAAGAAAGGGTGAAGCATATTTCCCTAATCTGCTCGCATAATTGAAAAAATGACTTGCAAGAAGTTTGTTTTTAAAAGGAGGTAGAAGATTTAAGGAAATAAGTATTAATAATATCCCAAGGTGATTAAGTAGGACCTGGGAGATAAATAAATGGAAAGTCAGTAGAGGCACGAAGATGACCCAGTTTCAAGGTGGTCGAGCTCTGAAATGTAACAAGATGAATTTTAAGGTCACAGAAACAGTTGATTACACAGCCATCAATGTATTCAAATTCATGAGGAAGGAGACTCAGCCAACTCTATAGGGATATGAACTCAGGCTTTCTGTATGTATAGGTATTTTCAAATCCATAGTTAGTCCATGAAGTCATTTTCCTTTCCAGTCGGTGAAATCCTAAAGGTGTTCTGTAAACTTGTAAGACAACAGTCTACACAGTTATGTAAAAACAATCAGTCGCATCCAGTCCCCACTTTACCAATGTCTTTTTTTTTGAGACAGAGCCTTAAGCTGTCACCCTGGATAGAGTGCTGTAGCATCACAGCTCACAGCAACCTCCAATTCCTGGGCTCAAGCGAGTCTCCTGCCTCCGCCTCCCAAGTAGCTGGGACCACAGGCGCCCGCCACAACGCCCGGCTATTTTTTGGTTGTAGCCGTCATTGTTGTTTGGCGGGCCCGGGCTGGATTCGAACCCGCCAGCTCAGGTGTACGTGGCTGGTGCCTTAGCCTGTTGAGCCACAGGTGCCGAGCCCCAATGTCTTTTTGAAAGGCAACTTTTCTCTGGGTTTTAAGAGCAGTGATGCCCCTGCTCTCCAAATAGTGGGAGGGAGAACTTGCGGTAGATTTACAGGCAATAATTTGCATCAAGGATCTGAAATACATAATCCTTTACATTAAAGGGTAGCTGCCAACAGCTGTCACAGGTAGCCAAAGGATCCTAAATTTGTTTAAAATAAGCTTTAAAATTAATTGCGTTTTCAGAATGAAAAGAAAGGCTTTGATGGTAAAAACCTTGCGAAAGTAGATCCTTAAAAGAAGTTTCCTCACATACAAATGCTAATGAGTAAAATTACCTCTACTTTGGAGTTCATTTTATTAACAGTACTGCACAGGAATTAACATATACTGACTCTATATGTATGCTATTTCTCATTATGCTTATTTCAAGCTCAGTCAGCATACATCTCAAAACCCAGCCCTTTTAAGTGTGTACTAAAGCTCTGGAAAAAAATGCGTATTTTTCAACTTGGCAATTATTTGAAAATAATTAAGGCTATGGATTAAGGTTTGCTGAGGATATTCAGAGCAACATCATCAAAAGCACCAAACTGAAAACAACTTAAATATCTAACAATAGAAGATAGCTGAAGATATTTTGGTACATTCAAAGAACAGAAAACTCTGCAAGCCACTAAAAAATAACATTAGGTAGTTATATTTATTGATCTGGAAAGACATTATGATCATGCTGCATGATCATTAAGACATTGTGTGGTGTATGTGGGAGGGTATGAGTGCATGTACATCAGTGAAAGTCTGGAATCAGAACAAAATGATAAGCATGGCTCTCATTATGTGCTGAGATTATACATGATTTTGCCCATTTTCTATTTGCCTATATTCCACTTTTTTTGGGGGGGGGACAGTGTCTCAAACTGTCCCGCTGGGTAGAGTGTCGTGGCATCACAGCTCACAACAACCTCAAACTCGTGGGCTTACGTGATTCTCTTTCCTCAGCCTCCCAAGTAGCTGGGACTACAGGCACCCGCCACAGCACCCAGCTATTTTTTTGTTGCCGTTGTCACTGTTGTTTTAGCAGGACCAGGCTGGATTCAAACCTGCCAACCCTGGTGTATGTGGCCGGCACCCTTACCACTGAGCTACAGGCACTGCCTATATTCCACATTTTCTACAAGTAACATGAATTTGTGATTTTTTTCTAAGCCCAATAACCTCATGATCTACAAAGTCCCTTGAACACAGCTTAAATCATATTTAGAAGCCTCAATAAGAATGGTTTTCTAGAAACTATAAAAATATTAGAAGAAAGTGCAGGGAAAACTCTCGAAGGAATTGGCCTGGGTGAATTTTTTATGAAGAGGACTCCCTAGGCAATTAAAGCAGTATCAAAAATACACTACTGGGACTTGATCAAACTAAAAAGCTTCTGCAATGCTAAGAACACAGTAAGTGTAGCAGGCAGACAGCCCTCAGAATGAGAGAAAATGTTTGCAGGTTATGCCTCAGACAAAGGTTTAATAACCAGAATACACAGAGACTTCAAGCATATTGGCAACAAAAGGGCAAGTGATCCCATCTCAGGGTGGGAAAAGAACTTGAAGAGAAACTTCTCTGAAGAAGACAGGCGCATGGCCTACAGACACATGAACAGTTGCTCACCATCCTTATTGATCAGAGAAATGCAAATCAAAACTACTTCGAGATATCCTCTAACTCCAGTAAGATTAGCCCACATAACAAAATCCCAAAACCAGAGATGTTGGCGTGGATGTGGAGAAAGGGGAACACTTCTCCACTGTTGGTGGGAACGCAAACTAGTACATTCCTTTTGGAAAGATATTTGGAGAATACTTAGAGATCTAAAAATAGATCTGCCATTCAATCCTATAATTCCTTTATTGGGTATATATCCTGAAGACCAAAAATCACATCATAATAAAGATATTTGTA
>CAUYON010033212.1:0-28164 GCA_963573935.1 Arctocebus calabarensis | reverse complement strand
ACAGATATCCTTCATGGCATTTCCTTGATCACTATATAAAGACATTAATACTCTACCTTTAATAAGTTTCGCCAGTACCCTGCTAAGATGCACCGTAGGTGTGTTCCCACTAATTGCCCTCCCTCTACCCATCCTACCCCACCCCTCCCCTCCCTTTCCCCTATCCCTGTATTCCTGTGCTATAATTGGGTTTTAGCCTTCATATGAAAGCTATAAATTAGCTTCGTATTAGGGCTGAGTACAGGAGGATCCCTTGAAGTCAGGACTTCAAGACCTGAGCAAAAGCAAAAGCAAGACCCCCATCTAAACTAAAAATAGATCTGCCATTCGATCCTATAATTCCTTTATTGGGTATATATCCTGAAGACCAAAAATCACATCATAATAAAGATATATGTACCCGAATGTTTATTGCAGCCCAATTCATAATTGCTAAGTCGTGGAAGAAGCTTAAAATGCTTTTTAAGCCACATTTGACTGATGAGGAGCCAGAAGGAGAAGCTCTCAGGCTAAGGTCTGCCTGGAGTTCATTGTCAAGTTCAATTTTGTTTGTTCTGTGATATAGGTTATTGTCTCAAAGTGTTGGATCAACATTATTCCGTTAAGAGCTATACTACTGCAAAATTTGACAGGCAACAATTATAAAGTGTAAAGAATAATACAGGGGGGCAGGGCCTGTAGCTCAGTGGGTAGGGCACCGGCCACATACACCGAGGATGCTGGGTTCGAGCCTGGCCTGAACAATGACAACTGCAACAAAAAAATAGTCAGGAATTGTGATGGGTGCCTGTAGTTCCAGCTACCTGGGAGGCTGAGGAAGGAGAATTGCTTGGGCCCAAGAGTTTAAAGTTGCTATGAGCTGTGACACCATGGCACTCTACCCAGAGTGTCAGCTTGAGACTCTGTCTCAAAGAAAAAAAAAAAAAAGAAGAATGATAAGGGGTAAAAATAACAGCAATCTAATGACTCCCATTTGCATAATGGTTTTGAGCTGTGTGCCTAGGTCTGAAGGCAACTAAACCAATCAAATGACCATGTGAGAATGAGCGAAACTTGGTGTCGTCAAGTGGCGTATTCTCTTATTTTGTGTAACTGAGTCTCAACTTTCACAGAGTACTTTATCCATGTACAACATGTAGTACTGGCAATAGCACAGAAACCACTTTCTTTGTCTACTAATCAAAGCAATTTTATTATCTAACACTACTCTGGCAAAGGAACTTAATGAGTGTTGGCAGTGGAGTCTGCAAGAATACTTAAGGTAATGGATATATTTCTAGTCATCTTTTTATTTTCGGCAATACCAAAAGATCTAACAGGGGAAGTAATTCAGAGTCCTATTTTCAACAGGGTAACCCAGGTTTGACTTTCTTATTGAGTGAGAGATGATTACCAATGATTACCCCAGTGATCAGTTTTGGCTTTATTATGTACTGATAACAAAGTGGTCAAATATCCTAATTCACATTGACCTCTCATTATCCATTCATTTGAACAATTTGTGCCTCCAATTGAATTTCCCCATCCAGAAGTATAAATATAAGCAGGGAAGGTGCATAATAATTCTTTTGGTGGGATGTATATGTGTATATACATGTGAATTAAATGAAAGGTCTATTTTGTTATGACATATAAGACTTGAAGGTAATTGGAAAGTCTAAGTTTGTAAGTCTAAGTTTGTCCACGTGTGAACATTCACTTGGTATTAGAGGTTGAACTAAAGGTTCAACAGGATTATGAGCAGACCAAGTTTTCTGATGACAGATCCAACAATTAGTAAGGTTTCCACCTTTTTCAACAAACTGGGAAATGTACGTAAGGGCATTATCCTTTCAAGAGAAAGAGGAAGAGAATAAATTGAAAAATAAAAGTGAGGAAAAGGCATACAGACCTAATCTGGTCATGTTGGGAAGGTTGTCTACCTCAGATGTCATCTGCTTCAATTCCTGAAAGCTTTTAGTTTTGTCAATAAGGCAGACATGGTAACTCATGGATATAACCCTAGCACTCTGGGAGGCCAAGGCAGGAGGATTGCTTGAGCTCAGGAGTTCAAGACCAGCCTGAGGAAGATCCTGTCTCTAAAAAAACAGCTGAGTATTGTGCTGTGTACCTGTAGTCCCAGCTACCTGAGAGGCAGAGGCAAGAGTATCGCTTGAGCACAAGAGCTTAAGGTTACTGTGAGCTATGATGCCATGGCATTCTACTCAGGGTGAGAAAGTGAAATTCTGTCTCCAAAATAAATAAATAAATAAATAAAATAATAATAATGATAATAAAGAAAAAAAATAAAGAAAAAGCAAAAGAGTGCAGATCCAGCCAGAAGTTGTGCTTTCTTCAGATGGAATAATACACATATTCAGGCATCAACTCCTTTAAGGTAAGGAGTGTAAAGATTGGTTGACAAGACCTAATATGGGCTTTTCCAGTGAGGTTGGAGGGAGTTCTTTTGTATATGTCTCTTCCAATAGACAAAATTGCCTGCTTGTAGGTTATGGTATTTTAGATCTTTATATCCTAGGAGTGTGTTCTATGAAGGAATTGTTCCACCAGAGTATGATTTTTATTCATTGTTCTGATATTATACCTTTACAATGCTAAAGTATGTCAGCTTATATCACTTCTGGGACAAAAGAAGTTGGAGCCAAATTCATGGGGCATCCAGTAATTATCTTGAATGGTGAGAGTTTGTGAAATCCAAAGGGAGTGGCCCTTAGGTACAGGTAAGGCTTTTGGTCAGGGCAAATGTAGGGTTTCCATAAATTTTGCTCATTAAGTATTAAAAGTACTATTGGTATGTTCAACTAGTCTAGAGGACTGGGGATAGTAAGCACAATGAAAATGTAAGATTGCTGGCTCGGCGCCTGTGGCTCAACTGGCTGAGGCGCCAGCCATGTACACCTGAGCTGGCGGGTTCGAATCCAGCCCTGGCCCGCCAAACAACAATGCCGGCTGCAACCAAAAAATGGCCAGGCATTGTGGCTAACGCCTATAGTCCCAGCTACTTGGGAGGCAGAGCAAGAGACTCACTTGAGCCCAGGAATTGGAGATTTCTGTGAGCTGTGATGCCACAGCACTCTATCCAGGGTGACAGCTTGAGGCTCTGTCTCAAAAAAAAAAAAGAAAATGTAAGATTGCCCAAATAGTGCACACCTATTTTATAATTTTTCGATGTTTCCTCATACAATTTTTCATTTTCATGAACAGACTCAAATATATGAGGTTGGACAATTAAGTTTGCAAACTCATCTTAGAAAAAAAAGTGCTACACATCTCACTGATGAGTATTACTATGGTCACCTTTGAAGTACTCCCCTTGGGAAGCTATGCACCAATGCTAGTGCCTAGTCTACCCTTCAAAGCACTTTTTCTAGCATGAGTTTGAGAACTTAATTGTCAGACTTTGTATGATGATAGCTCTGATAGCCATTCAAGAAAAAGAGTTCCAAAGTTACTTTGAAGGATGAACTAGACACCGGCCTCAGTGCATAGCTTCTCAAGGGGAACACTTCAAAGGTGACCATAGTGATAGTTTGCTTTTTTATACTGTATGAAAACAAGATTATATACTTCAAAACTTATGCTCAGCAATTGATGCTTTAGTATCTTTTCTTTTCTTTTCTTTTTTTTTTTTTTTTGAGACACAGTCTCACTATGTCACCCTCCATAGAGTGCTGTGTTGTCACAGCTCAGAGCAACCTGAAACTCTTGGGCTTAAGTGATTTTCTTGCCTCAGCCTCCCTAGTAGCTGGGACTATAGCCTCCCACCACAATGCCCAGCTATGTTTTTGTTGCAGTTGTCATTGTTGTTTAGCTGGCTGTGGCTGGGTTTGAACCCTCCAGCTTTGGTGTATGTGGCTGGCACCCTACCTACTGAGATATGGGTGCTGCTGATGTTTTAGTATCTTAACTGACTTGGAAATTATCTTGATATTTAATGACTATCTATCATTTAGTTTAACTTATCAAAAATCTAAGAGTATAAGTACCAAATAAATTTGGGAAACTTGTTAAAGCAGACATATTATAAAACAATTATTATTAAACATTTCTTTTATAAACTTTTATTCCCATTAAATCTGTTTAATTTGCTTGTTCTTAACATTTTCATGAGAATAAGCATGAAAATTAAATGAGACGTTAGACAAAGCTAGCCATCATCTCAAGTTATTTTGCTAGTAATCATTTTTATTATACATGCATGTCAGGAAGTCATAATCAAAGCAAGAGTCCAAAATATACATGGTTTTTTTTTTGGGGGGACAGAAAAAACTCTACTCAAGTTGTCGCCTTGGGTAGAGTACTGTGGTGACACAGCTCACAGCAATCTCAAACTCTTGGGCTTAAGCGATTCTCTTGCCTCAGCCTCCCAAGTAGCTGGGACTACAGGTGCCACCACAATACCCAGCTATTTTTTGGTTGTAGTTGTCATTGTTGTTTGGCAGGCCCAGTTGGATTTGAACCTGCCATCTCCGGTGTACATGGCTGGTGCCCTAGCTGCTGAACTACAGTGCTGAGCCTATACATGGGTATTGATAACACAGAAGACACAGATGTTCTCATTACACCAACAATATTATACTAATCTTATTTATTCAAGGTTTGCTCAAGTCATGCTAACCTGAAAAACATTGGGCTAGTCCCTATACGTCTAGTAATTTTAGGCATGCTCATTTGTCTCTAAGCCAATCTGAACAAAGCCTTTAACTAATATTGGGAGAAAAAACTTTTAGGATTTTTCATGTGCTCAATTTTCAAGTAGTTAAAAATCATACCAACAAGGAAGAAAGTCGACCGAGGGCTGGGGCATATAGTTAGCAGTGGTTTGAGTAAAGGGGTTTCAGTTGACTAAGGAGTTCCCATGGGAGAAGGAGAAGCAGGATCTGGTAGAGATAACAAAGGGGCCTTAAAATACATGTGCATAGCCTGAAGATTAGTTCCCAATTAAGTGGACTTCTGATCATGGAGATCCTAATAAAATCCTTCTGAAGTATCTTATTATCAAGCATCATCTTGGACAAAGAGTAAATATTCAGTACTGAGCTTTTTCTTTTGGAGTATGTGGTTCCATTTTCTCCTAGGAGAGAAAGTCCAACAAACAAAGTGCAAAGTTCCAAACTGAAGGTATTGCAAACTAAAACAAAATCTTAAGCCTCTGAAAATTTTTCTTTTACCTTTTTCTGTTTATTTTAAACAGACAATATGTTTCTAGGAGCCGAAATTTATGTGGTATGAAAAGGTCTTGAGTGACAAACTTACCTTTCATCTCCAGTCATTATCAAATAGAAATTATGCTGGACACTTGTTAAAAATGGCGAGGGGCACCTTGTATTCAAGCTACTGCAATAGAGAAGAAAGACTTCAGCATATAACTGAGCTCAGCTCTGAATACAGCAAGAGTAATGGGGGATACGGCTAACGAATGGGGTGAGGGAACCGGGGGATAAAGAATTACTAAGAAAAACTTGATTAGACAAGACGTCAAGGTGGGGAGAAGAGCTTGATTTGATATCAAGGCAGGGGTGTGGGTTGTCACTTAGCTAATTTGTTAAAACTGTGCATGGCAGGCTAAGGGAGGGAGTTCTTAGCCAGGGAGGGAGTCATTGTCACACCATGTCCCTTTCTTGGAGCAATCACTATTACTGTGTTTGTTTTGTTTTAATAACATTAGACATTTTACTTAAATTAAGAAAAATCTTATTTCCACTAGATGTAATGCAAACATATTAGTGAAACTATGCCCCAAAGAGTTAAAGAAACCAGAGACTGGCAGAAATTCTCGAGCTTACAGGATGGTGGATAAGAAAAGAAACAACTTGCTGAAATGCTGAAACTCCCTCCTCTTGTAAGATAACAAAATTGGCTGAAATCGGTAGGAACCAATATGGCCAACTGGAGTCTGAGCAGAATAAGCTTGCTGACATCACAGCCTGAATTTCCACCGCATGTTTCAGACTATTAATAACTTTCCTCAAAGCTGCACATGTGACACATGAAGAGGCACAAAGAGATACCTCAGCAAGTCCAATGTCTTTCCAGACCTCTGCATTCCTTCCATCAATCACCTTCACCTACTAACCCCAGAATCCACTTGCTAAACCTTTTTAAATAAAAGTATTAAAGCCAGCACAGGGGACAGGTATGGTCCAGCATTTTAGGAGGAAAAGTAGGAGGGTCACTTGGGATCAGGAGTTTGACAATAGCCTATGCAACATAGTGAGATGCCATCTCTACAAATATTTTTTTTTTTTGACACAGAGTCTCACTTTGTCACCCTCGGTAGAATGCTATGGCATCACAGCTCACAACAACCTCAAACTCTTGGGCTTAAGCAATTCTCTTGCCTCAGCCTCCAAGGAGCTGGGACTACAAGTGCCCGCCACAATGCCAGGCTATTTTTTTTGTTGTGGTTGTCATTGTTGTTTAGCAGACCCAGGCTGGGTTCAAACTCACCAGCCTTGGTGTGTGTGGTTGGCGCTGTAACTACTGTGCTACGGGCGCAGAGCCTTTGCAATTAATTTTTAAAATAGCTACATAAAGTGGTGCAATGCCTGTAGTCCTAGTTATTGGGAAGGCTGGGGTGGGAGAGTCTCTTGAGTTCAGGAGTTAGAAGCTGCAGTGAGCTATGCTTACACTACTGAACTCTAGCCTGGGTAACAGAGCAAGTCTCTGTCTATAATAATAATTTTATAAAAAGCCAGAACAGGAAGATAGCATTGAGCTAGATTCCTATATCTTTGTTAGTCAACTCACAATAAAACCTTTTCTTTTCTCAAAAACTTGGTGCCACTGTACAGGCTTCTCTGGGCATCAGGAAATGAGCCCCGTCTGCTCCGTAACAGTGTTGGAGACTCAGATGCAATGAAGCCTGTCCATCACCCCTCAGTGGTGTGTGGTCCCCCTTCACCAACTCCGAATGGCTAGATCAATTTGTTTAAAGCCTTCTCTGCCACAGGAAATACTTGAGCTACTCTGTTTTGAGAACTGAAAAGATCTCACTATTTCTGGATTAGATGTCTTTCTGTTGAGTACTTCATTAACATGCACTTATAACTGAAATTGTCTGTAATCTCATTGTAAGGATGGTGGGCTTGAGTCCTACCCTTTTGATCTAGGGTAGCTTTGATCCCTACCCTGAGTGTTTGAACCCTTATCTAGGGGGATCCTGGCTAGGTTACAGTCCTGAAGGAAAAGGGTAAATACTAAAAATCTCCAAGCACTGACAAACTCAGTGTAGTCTAGTTTTGGCTTTTGCTTGTCTATGTTCTGTGTTTTTGGTCTGTGTAACTATATTTGTTCCAATGGGGGTTAAATGCTGATGTTCACAGCAAAAGCCTTATGAGATCTCTAGACTAATTTATCTGTGCACTCAATTGAAACAAAGAGGCAAATCAAAAACAATGTTTTAGATCATCCTATAATTAGTATTTTGAATCTTCTGAAAGAAATCAAGAGTCTCTCATAGTCTTCCCTGAAGAAAATGACTTGAAATTAATGAGATTGTTCTCTTTCCTCTTCTCCCTCTCACTCTTCCTTTTATCTCTTCTTCAGTCCCATGGCATTTCTCTCTTTTGGGGACTCAAGATTCAATGTAGGAGTAAAACTCATGATTTTAAAGACCTAGATGCTCTACCTTTTAACTGTGCCTACTTTGCTAAACTCCTACAATGGGAAACAAATTATCCCAAACTGAAACAACTGCGTAAATGGATAATCAGCCTCCAGTCAGCTCTCCAGCAGCCTTCGTGTACCCCAAGGCTATATTGCAAGTATCTCCCTAGATGAGAGGGGCTCAGGAAAGGGTATCTGACAATGAAACAGCCAACATGAGATTCTCAAACATGAAGGCACATCAGGTTTTCTGGGACTCCAGGTGGTTACATATTATGGCCCATTCTAAAAGCACATCTTTTTTATTTTAAATGCACATTTTTAAACTGATGGCCAAATTAAAAGGGAAAAATTCAGAGCTCAAACATTCATGCTTCAAAAAATCCTGGTTCTAAATAGTTAACGTGTAACATTTTATGTTCCCTGCCTATCTATTATTTCGTCTGCCAACTTTGAATCTTCTAATTTTTCTACTGGTGTTGAGATTAAAACTTACTGTTCATGTTATTAATAATTCAAGGTTAGCTAACGGAAGAAAGAAAGAAAAAAAAAGAAAGAAAGAAAAAAAAAAGTAAAAGAGATCTTTTAAAATGGAATTGCCACATAAACTTGTTTACCCACTGGAGCAAGTAAAGTTTAGTCATGTGAACAGGTTCCAATTTTGCCAAGAGAGTAAGAATTGTATCCAACTATCTTCTTTATGGTATATGTACCATGTCTCTGCATGGTACCAAATTGGTTTATAATTAAAAGAGTACTTATAAATTAAATGAATGAGCCCAAATGTTTTTTAAGTTTATGTGATTTTAATTATTGTTGGCAAATAAAAATTATTTTAAAATTATTGATAAAAGAAAAATAGAAATGTCTTCAGAACTGTTGATACAGGACAGGTGGCACCAGGATCTGCTGCCTTAGCCCTGGCAGTGTTGGTGCAGTGGCAGCCGGCATAGGAACCAGGGGGCTGGAGGGTGGGCAGGGGGTCCCTAAGAGGCTCTAGTAGCCCAGGGGCAGACAACCGTGGGGAAGACACCAGAGCCTTGGTGTCTCCTTCCCCCTGCAGTTCTGCTGAAGGGGAAGTCCCACCTTTACAAGGTCCTTTTCATGGCCTTGTCAATTTCATGTAAGTTTCCAAGGCCTCCCTACCGCTAAATGGAAGACTGAATGTACTTTAGAGGACTCACACCCTAAATGTAACCATTGAGTTCCGGCAAAAGAACCCCCTGCGGCTATACATACCCCTGAGCAGAGAGCCCAGAAGACAGACAGAGGGAGCGAGAGAGCTTGTTCTCCGACCTGGGTTTTCTCTGCCAGGAGCTTTGGCGATTATATATTTTTTGTTTTTGTGAATAAATCCTGTCTTAACCCTGGATCTGTGGTCAGTGGTTCTTCCAATCACTGACACCAAGAACCCGAAACTCTGGTATCATTTTTGACAAGCCAGCCAGGAGGAGGAAATTCCAGTATCACTGTCAGCATACATTTCTACCTGAGTTTACTGGTCAGATAGTTCTATATTTGAATCTGACAGATATCTTAATGTGTCAGAGTTAGACATGAAAATTATAAAGTTACACACCCAGTCAAAAATGATCTTTGTGTGTGTTTTTTTTTTTTTTGGACAAATAAGACCAATTTAATGTTGCTGCTTTAATTAAAAACAACTACATATTTTGTGTTATTAGCAAAATTCTCACAATTAATTGCATGGTTCTTAGGTGAACCAGTGATGTTCGCAGGCATAAATGATTAACAAGGAAATAACTTGAAGTGATGACTATCTTTCTCATAAATAATCTAGATAAACTGTTAAAAATAAATAAATCAAGTAAATAAATCTTGATGATATGTTGAATTAAATAATGGGTGTTCATTAAATATCTGGGGCATTTTTAATTAGGTAAATTTATGTTATTAAGGAACATGTTGCTAAAAATTATGAAGTTATTCTCATATGTAAAATACTGATGTATGACAGACAATTCAAGATTTCTTGCTTCTTGGGCTTTCACTGAAAGTTAAGCCACATGTACCTGCTAAGTTTATTGAATTTTTAAAAAGCCCTTGTTTTCTCTCAAACATGCTCTCTTGCCCTTCTGCCATAGTGTGATGCAGCAAGAAGGTCCTTGCCAGATGTAGTTCCCTTGACCTTGGGCTATCCAGCCTCCAGAACTGTGAGAAATAAATTTTTCTTTATAAATCAACCAGTCTGTAGTATTCTGCTATAGCAACACTAATTGGACGAAGAGGCTATTTGTGCATTGTGAGATTTTTAGCAGCATCCCTGCTTTCTGCCCACTAGATGCCCATTCCTAGTTGTTACCTTAAAAACATTTTCAATCTAGACATTGTCAAATATCCCCTGGGATGCAAAATAGCAACACACTTCTCTTTGAGAATTGCTGCTTCCTTATGTGACTATTGGAGCAGAGATAGTTCCTGGAAAATTTTGTCATCAGGAGAACCAGCAATGGAGGGATAAAGTGGTAGGAACTGGAAGGAAAGCTTCAAATCTTGGCTCCTCCAATTATTAGCCATGTGACTTCTTCCCCTACCTTCTACTCATCTCTAGTCAACCCCTAGCCAAGAAAACCACACACACAACAAACTGTATTTCCATAAATGACTTTTACTTTTTTATCATTTCTCTTGACAGTAATTCTTGTCAATGTGCATATAATATGAAGGGAAGCATAACTTTCAGAAATCATGAAAGATACTGTCCTATTTTCCTCATTTTCTTAAACCATTAAAATATCTTCATTTATAAAAATTAATCTAAATATAAATATTGACACTAAAGATCAAAATCACTTGATGACAAAATAATTCTTCTGGAACTATAACATAAGCTTATGGTTTTTAATAGTAAATTAAATCTTTGCACTTATTTGGCACAAGGAAACCTTTATAAAAATTCAAATGCCACAGAGCAGGCTTCTTCTTTTTGTTTTTGCAAGGCTTACACAGTACACGTTTTTGTCAAAGAAAACTGAATATTTTAACACTGTAACACAACAATAGTTGCTTTTCATGCCTCGTAAAGAAAACGTTCTATTTGGAAGTCAGATCTTTTTTTTGTTGTGTTTTTTAAAAACTTGTTTTTGTTTGGCTTTGAATCACACCAACAGAACAAAAAGCCAAGGACTTATTTCAAAGGAGTCATTTCTGTCGGATAACACATACGTGGCATCAGCAAGGAGTATTATTGGAAGATACGCAGACCCCCATCAGGAATGGATCATAAGCACAGGAATTAGCAGCAAATCAGGTCTGGAAATGCACATAGCAGCAAAAGAACATAGAAGTTGAAAGCAACAGAGTTAGGTTTTTGTGAGGCATTCCAATCATAAGTAGATTAAAGTGTGGCTTTGGCAAATTATCTCTCTGGCCCTTAATTATCAAATCTAAAAAAACAAGAATACCTACTGAATAGCGTTGCTATAAGGATTAAAATGAGAAGAACATTGCCTCCTTCAGAGCAGGCACTTAACATACATTAATCGTATTATTCTCTTACCTCCCATCTTTTGCTTTCTTCCTTAGATTCAGGAGAAAACATTTTTTAAAAAAGTTTTTGCTAATGCCCAACTTAAGTGTAAAATCCCAGTTCCATTTGCTTTTATAAGCACACTCTAAATCGTCATGCCTTTGAGACAGGTCAAAATAGACCACAAATGTGGAGTTAGTATCAACTCATATCCACAATTTGTCCTTGCTTTTCTTAGGCCTGTAAATTTTCTAAGCCTATTCCCAAGCCATTTTTATCTTTAAGGTCATTTTGCTACTTTGCTGAATATTTATTGGGAAATAAATTTTGGAGGACAAAAATGTTTTCATGTGGTTATATTCCTAAATAATCTGTTTTTAGATGCGGTCATTGCTAAACTGCATCATTTTGATTCTGGACACTGCCTTCAAGTTGAACCAATGGTAGTCTTTTTCAAGTCCCTCTACCCTTAAGAGCGGGCAAACTCATGAAGGCCATGGAATAACCCTAAATTCTTAATGAGACATTGTTTCATATAGACCCAGGTGTGGCATGGGTGAGTCAGAGCTTTCCATCCAGTGGCTGGTGACTGTAAAGCAATGGGAATGGCTGGTAGCATGGTGAGCTAAGGCTTAGCAGCAGCAGGTGGCTGAAGGGAGACCTGTAGCCTTGATGGGCAGCAGTCCCCAAATCAGACTGTCTCTTGGGCTGACTGCAGGGGCTGGTTTTTCCCTTAGCATTTGTAAGACAGAGATGCTTGTGAGATATTAATAAGCACTGATGATAAGTTAAATAATAATCCCTATCTCTCCACCACTCCCCAACAATTTTCCCTTGGACAAATTATTGACATGGAATTCTAGCTGAATCAAAGGGATAAGAAAACCAAAGATCTTAAAGTCAACACACAGTAGCAAAGTGAACAGGGGAAAGATGCATGTTTTGAACATGGAGCTCTATTGTTGGATGCCAGCATCTTGGTTTTCTGTCTTGGATTCCCCTGGGAGCCTAAGGCGAGAGTGGGCAAGACCTCAATGCTGAAGTCTGAGACAACTTTCTGGTGAGGTATCAGGACAGCCCTGTGTGATGGTACACTGTGGCCTCCCCAGGCCTTCTCCTCAGTTGGAAATCCATACAGTAGTCAATGGCTGTTGGGTCAAGGCACTGTCGTGTACGGCCGAGGCAGTGGGTCACTGGCATTGGGGTTCCACAGCATTAATACATCACAGCTGACTCCAGAGCAGGCTCCTGAGGTGAGATATTCAACACATTGTCAGCAGCCACTTGGCAAGCAGAAAGGCAACTTAAAATAATGTTTACTGGTTTTTATATCAAAAACTATTCATGCTTATTGACCAGTTAAATATTTTATATCATTTAAAAAGTGATGCCCTAGGTATCTATCCAGAAGAACATGAATCATTTTAACAAAAAAACATTTGCACTAGAATGTTTATTGCAGCTCAATTCATAATTGCCAAGTTGTGGAAGTGACTTAAGTGCCCATCACCCATGAATGGATTAACAAACTGTGGTATATGTATACTATGCAATATTACGCAGCCATTAAAAAGATGGAGATTTTACATCTTTTACATTTACCTGGATGGAGTTGAAATACATTCTTCTTAATAAACTATCACAAGAATGGAAAGATAAATATCCAATGTACTCCATACTAATATGGAATCAATATATAAACACTTACAGTTCCTAAGAACAATAAAACACTATTATAGTCCAGTTCAGGGGTAGAGGGAAAAAGGAGTGGGAAGGAGGAAGGCAGAAGGAGGGAAGGCACGAGGCAGAATTCACCTAATATGCACATTGTGAGGGTGTATAACCCACCCCTGGGTGAGGGGCTCTTCTGCAAATGGAACTTTACTCTGGAAGTGAGAACAATGGTACCTAAATATTGTACCCTCATATTAATATAGTTGAGTAAAGTTAAAAAAGGGGTGTCATTTTTATATACACATCTTAATCCACCTGAAACTAATTTTTTTATATAGTAATTATTTAACTAGCTTTTGTTCCCACTACCACCTCCATAGCCAATATTCCTAGCACAGCTTTTTGTTTGTTTCTTTACAATCTGTAATAATCTGTACCTTCTCTTCTGATTTTTAAGGCTTGTAGAAAGATCATATAACACATTCTCAAATGTACCTGTATCTATTTCTGGATTTTCTATTCTATTCCCTTGATCATGTTTCTTATAGCTTTTAATTTGTTTTAAAACCCGGCAGGAAAATCACTATGATTTTGCAAAACAACTTTGTTGGTTCTTTCTAATTTATTATCATATGAACTTTAGAGAAAAATCCCTTAAAAAAATAAGGGCGGTGCCTGTGGCTCAGTGAGTAAGGCACTGGCTCCATATATTGAAGGTGGTGGGTTCGAACCTGGCCCTGGCCAAACTGCAACTACAAAAAACTAGCCAGGCATTGTGGTGGGCACCTCTAGTCCAAGCTACTCAGGAGGCTGAGACAAGAGAATTGCCTAAGCCCCAGTTACTGTGAACTGGGATGCCACGGCATTCTACCAAGGGCAACAAAGTGAGACTCTGTCTCAAAGAAAAAAAAAGAAAGAAAGAAAAATCTCACTGAGATTTTGATGACAATTGAATTGAGCTATAAATTAATTTGGGAAGAAATCACTTTTCTTATCAAACTGTTGATGTGATTTATTAATTGATATCACAATAATATCCTTACAGTCCCACAAAATCTACCTGGTAATTTCTTTTCTTTTTTGAGACAGTGTCTCACTTTGTAGCCCTCAGTAGAGTGCTGTGGCATCACAGCTCATAGCAATCTCAAACTCCTGGGCTTAAGTGATTCTTTTGCCTCAGCCTCTGGAGTAGCTGGGACCACAGGCGCCCTCTACGACGCCTGGCTATTTTTAGAGATGAGGTCTTGCTCTTGCTCAGTCTGGTCTCGAACCTGTGAGCTCAGGTGATCCACCTGCCTTGGCCTCCCAAAGTGCTAGGATTATAGGCATAAGCCACCACACCTGGCCAGTAATTTCTTATTTAATGCACTACTGTGTTTAATCTGCTAATATTTTAATTCATATTCTTTATCTCTCTGAAAAAGTATAATTAGTGTATAGTTTGTGTATATCTGTGCATGCATGTATGTGACTGATCATGAAGCATGTATACATGTTTACCAACCACATAGGACTTGACAGTTAAGGTTCTGACAGTTTTACAACATGAATCTTCTAGCTTTCAATTCTCTGTGTTTTGTCATATTTTCTAGCGTAAGAATGAACTGTTTCTTAAAAGTCAACAAAATCATTTGGCCATAGAATCTCTTTTGGAAGGATGGGTGGAGGGAGGGTAATTGGTGGGACCACACCTACGGTGCATCTTATAAGGGTACATGTGAAATTTACTATATGTAGAATATAAATGTCTTAACACAATAACTAAGAAAATGCCATGAAGGCTATATTAACCAGTTTGATGAAAATATTTCAAATTGTATATAAAACCAGCACATTGTACCCCATGATTGCATTAATGTACACAGCTAGAGGCTAGCAATACCAGGTAGGATGTTATTCAGGTTTTTTAGAAACTCCAAAACTAGGGACCATAAGGCCGGGCAGAGAAGATGTTTTGGGTGCTCTGATGGGTGGTGCTGCAGAAGGAAAGGCTTTAGGATGGAGATGCTGTGAACAGTGAAAGTGACAAACATTAAGACAGAGATGACATTTACCGTCAAATCCTTGGTGGTGCTTTTCCTTTCTTTGGGCCTGTCATTTGAGGAGCCTTGGAGAATGAAGTTGTGGTTAAATGTTTTAATGGCGGTCACTGAAGATGTCTCAATTTTTTCAGCTAAAAGAAAATAAATGAGAATAAGTGTTACCCAGAAGATGGACTGATTGTTAAGGGAAAAGACCAGCTACCAGATTACTTAGATTTTTATTGTAGGTTTGGCATCTCATTTCTCTACATATTTGACTGCACCATCTTTTTATTTTGTGTTTATTTTTATGATTGAGAAAATAGGTCAAGGGGTAGTTTTGTAGCTTTCTGGGGAAAGCAAGCTAGGAAATAATGGACTGGAGTCCATAAATTATTATTTCAAGTCCTGAAGTATAAAAGGCTCTACAACCTACAGATTTTTATAACTTTGGGGCCAAAATCATCCAATTACAAAATCTGACCTGAACTGACTTGGCTATTTAAGTCTTTGTCATCTCACCAAGTATGAATGTTCTCATGCTTTGCCTCAAGGATATCCATGTGTTTTATTATCAGAGGATGCCCAGACACCATAGGGGGTGTTAAGGAACATACAGCACACGTGCCATATTAACTTTAACACCTTGATAACCTTGATAAGTTTTAACTGTGTAGGGTTTTGTAGACTAAGCAAGCATCTGTTGAATGTTTGTTAAATGGTGAATGGCAAAAGCCATTCAAATGGACATCTTTTTTTGTAAATTGAAATCTCTCTTTTGACATCTTCATTATGTGGCTTCTGAACCCAATGAAATTGATAAAAACGTTTACTGGATAAAGGTGATATGACTGGCATTGCTGCAGTCCCCTTTAGGTTGCATTTGGTTTCTTTTCATTTTTTCCTGACAGTCACCATCCAGCATATTCCAGCAGATGCTACTGCAAGCACCACCACTCATTCTTGGCTTGTGTAGGGCAGATCAGAAGTACCAGCCAGTGATGGATGGGAGTGAAAAAGCACAAACCCCCATTTTCCTCCTCTCTGGGCAGGAAACTTTGAAGTGTAGTCAGCTCCTTCTCTCAGAGGTCCAGGAGGATTAGCCTTAATTGCCTAAAGAAATAACTTGTTAACTAAAATTACTGTGTATTGGTTTACTTTCCTTCCCTGAATCATTTCTTTCCTTTCCTACCAGTGCTTCCTGGAATCACCTCACAGATAAACTACTTGGAGTCCTATAAGTTTGGTTGCAGGGTTTCTTCTGGGTAAACCCAAGTCAAGATAGACAAGAACAATTCTGCATGAGAACTCTTCATTAGATCTAGCCTGCAAACTCAGATCTCTGTGTTACTCACAGTACATGAGTCAGGTTTAATTTTTTGGTAGTTCTGTGGTTTTATTTATTTATCTATTTATTTTTTGCAGTTTTTGGCCAGGGCTGGATTTGAACCCGCCACCTCCAGCATATGGGACCAGTGTCCCACTCCTTGAGCCACAGGATTTTAAGCACACCTGTCACTGGTGGAGCAGGCAATTTCCTCCTCTGCTGCCTTGATGTGTCTATGGTTTGTACCTACAAACAGAACACAATGGTCAATAGATCTATGCAAAGCTAAAGATATTTTATCTTTATTTATTTATTTATTTATTTTTAAATCTTTTTTTTATCTTTTATTTTCTAGGTCATGCAGCATTCCAACAGTGGGGGTGAGAGACAAACACACCTGGTTCCTTTGCTTCTGCTCCCGTTTTCTTGTGAGGCGCACACACGGTGCTATGTTTAATCCTGCGATGGTCAGGGCTGAAATCCGGCTCTCGATATCAGAAATCTTAATGCAACAGAAAGACAGATTGGCAGAGAGGCACTACAGATGGGGAATCTTTGTTATTGAGTTTATAAAAGAACAAATCTGCTTTGACGTGTGTTCCTTCATTCATTCAACTTCTGTCAAGCATCTCTCTATAGTGTGTAGTGGGAAGATAAAACACAGCCCTTCTTTATATGTTTAACTTTCTAATTTGGTACCTCTAGAGCTGCCAGAGTATGCCTAGGGATAAACAGAAGCCTGGGTAGAAGGAGGCGGTCAGGGAAGGCTTCCTTGGGAGGCAAAATGTGAACGAAGCTTTGAAGGGAGGTGTGATTTGTAGTTCCTGATTCCTTCTTCTGTAACTTCATGAACCCCAAACCACAGCACCAAGTTTTAGGAGGGAGGCCCAGCAGGCCCCAGTTTGAGTCTAAATATTCCATTAAGAGGCCAAATGGCTTTGAGAAACTCCCTCCTCTGTCTTGGCATAAGTTTCCTCATTTATAACTGGGGAATGTCAGCCCAAATTTCCTTCCAGTAGAGTCTGAAGGCAGAAATAGAGAGCAAGCAAGAGCCTACTTAGTTCCAGGAGAGAACTCTGGACTTCCCTGTCATCAGAGATGAAGAAGACACTGTCCCTGCCCTTAGGAAAAGGCCATTACTGTGTGCCAGGCACCATGCTAACTGCATTAAATACATGGACTCATCCATGCTTCAAAATAATTCCATGAAGTAAGTACTGTCTCTTGGTCTCACAGATAGAGAAACTGTAGCTCAAAGGGATAAGAGCTATAAACCCAACACCTCACAGCTGATCTGGGGCAGGGCTTATCATTAATGTCAATGTCCATGCTCTTGCCATATTGCCACATTCTCAGAGACTTGTCAAGGCCTGACATGGGGGACAGGAAGAGGCAGGAAAAGGTTAGCAGAGCTGAAGGGAGAGGCAGGGATCCTGGTGAGACGGCACCTCCTGGGTGTTGCTGGGCACCGAACAGTACCTGGAAGGCAGGACCAGCAGCCAGCATGTGTGTGACCCACTTTTGAGGTCTCTGTTGCCTCCCTTCAAGACAAATTATGATTCTGCTGTCATTTGCTGAGACTTCCTTGGACAAAGCCTCCTGGGATAGTTGCTATAGGAGGTGCAAGGACAAGGGCTCAAGGGTCAGTAAGGGTCAGTAAATCTGGCCTCTTCTACCCCTGAGAAGTGGAAGCCTCAGAGGAGAAGGTAGGTGAAGGTCACATCTGTGGCAGCTGGTGCAGGATGCAAGTGAAGCTGCTTAGTAACCAGCCCATAGAAGGAGCTGCTATGAGCCCTGTTCCTTCACGGCACCCAGAAGCCTTCCTGTTTTGACTGCTCAAATTTCACCTTGAGAGTTGCATTCCTTTGGTTTATAGACCAATAAATTGTACAAGCCTGAAAAAAGTTGCAGGCTAAATTTTTACCAGTCATTTGCAACTGGTGTGAATTAGATGCCCACTTTCCTTCCTGAAAGTAGTTTTGATGGAGAGGCTTATTCAGAGGGCTCTAGAAGACTCCGTCAATGGGAAAGCAAGATGCTGACCTGATTTGCTGATTATTAGGTTCTAGAATAAGAAGTTTTAGTCCATAGGGACAAGGAACAAAGAAAGAGGAAAAGAGATTGTTGAGGGGTGATTTGGCCTATGTTTTGTCATCTTTCTATATAATTACATCCCACTTCATTCCTAAGACTACATTCCTCATGAGCTGCAGATTCATTAGAAGGGGATGACCAGTTCAGCTCTGAGTTTCTTAGGAGTCAAAGCCAAGAGCACAGTGTAGGACACTATGTCCACAAGATACAGACTTTACTCAGGACAGCAGCTTTTCCTGATCCTGGAGTGAGAAAGACTGTCTCCAGGAAAGCTCCTAGAAAGCACCTTGTGTGCCAGAACCCTTCCACACCCCCCACAGGTCATTCTGCAGTCTTCCTCAACACTGTCCCAAAGGTAAAGAAGCCGACAGTGTCCTTAGACTGGGTCCTGGTCTAAGAGCACACTTTAGTGTATCTGTTCTCTTCAGTGGGGCCCCTCTTGCCATTGTACAGGAAACAGTGAGATGAGACTAGACTTGGGGTGAGAATGGACAACAGGGAGTTGGAGATTTTCTTCTCTGGCAGTAACTGACAGGCAGCCTGGGGGAGTCTCCACGTGCATGGAGGTCCTGCTGAGAGATCAGCAAAGCTGACTGCAGGGTCCACATCCTCTCATGCAAATTAAGAACTCCTAGGTGAGTGTATCGCCTCATGGCAGGACTGACACACTTCTTAGGAAACCGCACAGCACACTCTGGTTAAGAATGTGGGCTGCGAGGTCACAAAGACTTGGGTGAAAATCCAGGTTTTACCATTTTCTAGCTATTTGGCTTTGAGATGTAATCTTTTGGAGCCTCCAGTTTCTTGGATATAAAAGGAGAATAGCAGTAGCCACTTCATGAGGTTGCTAAAAGATTAAATCCAATAATGAGGCAAAACATTAAACACAACTCCTGGCACAAAGTAAGGCTCACTGAACATTGGGGATTATTGGCATATTTAAAAATGAGTAATAAAATAGGCACATTTAAAAGCATGGAAAATGGACATTTGTGACATGAGGATTTTCTGCCATAAAACACAGGCTTTAAAAATTTAACCCTAGGCAAATTTGGAAGCGGGAATAATGAATTATCCAGTAATACCCTCTAAATATCCATAGATATTACATCCTGCTAAATCACTTAGGAAATACTTGCTGTACAATGTACCAGAAAACAAATGATTTTATTCCACTTTATAACATTTTGAAAAAGGCCAGGCACTGTGGCTCATGCCTTTAATCCCAGCACTCTGGGAGGCTGAGGCAGGGGGATTACTTGGATTCAGAGGTTGAGACCAGCCTGAGCCAGGGCAAGACCTTGTCTCTAAAAATAGCCAGGTGTTGCGGCAGGCGCCTGTTGTCCCAGTTACTTGGGAGGCAAGAGGATCATTGGAGCCTAAGAGTTTGAGGTTGTTGTGAGCTATGACGCATTCTACCAAGGGTGAAACAGTGAAATTCTGTCTAAAAAAACAAAGCAAAACAAACAAAAAACCCAACAAAAATATCCTTCAAAAACCTTTGAAAGTAAATTTTTTTTTTTGTTTTGTTTTGAGACAGAGCCTCAAGCTGTCACCCTGGATAGAGTGCTGTAGCATCACAGCTCACAGCAACCTCCAATTCCTGGGCTCAAGTGAGTCTCCTGCCTCCGCCTCCCAAGTAACTGGGACTACAGGCGCCCACCACAACCCAGGCCATTTCTTGGTTGCAGCCATCATTGTTGTTTGGCAGGTCCAGACTGGATTCGAACCTGCCAGCTCAGGTGTACATGGCTGGTGCCCTAGCCTGTTGAGCCACAGGCGCCGAGCCCCTTTGAAAGTAAATTGATGAAGTCGTGGCTGAAATTTGTGTATGTATGTATGAATATACACATGTATATATTTTGAGGATAGCTACTCTTAAGTCATTCTTCCTGGCTTCATTCAACAGGGTCATCTGTCTCCTGAGACCATTTCTGGTTCAGAGGACTAATTAATCCACATAGTAGAGAACTGCGCCATCTCATGCTTGAGAGTGGTTAATAATGTGAGGAGTTATGATTTTCTTAAATTAAATTACTTTTAAAATAATTATCACCTGAGATTGTCATCTTCTCTATCCAGAGATAGTTTCTATTGACCACAATTGTCCCAAGGGTGCAGTTTTAAAATGCAGAACCTATAGAAATATCAGTGAACCAGATGTTCTGTGCTGAATTTATGATGCAGAGACCAGTGTTTCTCAAATTTGAGTAAAATATGGGCCCCTTTTAAGGAAGAAAATATTGTCACAGGCCTCCGAGAATATCGATATGTCTGCAGACTCAATTGGGGAATTAGAGATCAATCTATGGTCAATTTTGACTGACAGGGTCAAAGGCCAAGGGGAATATTTATTTATTTTATTTATTTGTTTGTTTTTGAGACAGAGTCTTACTTCACGTCCCTGAGTCAGAGTGCCATGGTGTCATCACAGCTCACAGCAACCTCAAACTCTTGGGCGCAAATGATCTTCTTGCCTCAGTCTTCCAAGTAGCTAGGATAACAGGCACCTGCCCCAACACCTGGCTATTTGCAGAAACAGGGTCTTGCTCTGGCTCAGACTAGTCTCAAACTCTTGAGCTCAAGCAATCCACCTGCCTCAGTCTCCCAAAGTGCTAGGATTATAGGCGTGTGCCACCGCAGCAGGCCCCAAGGGAATATTTATAAAAAACTTCACAAAGTAATGGAGACTATAGCAATCAGTTCTGAAATAGCTATATCTAAATCCTGTTTGCTCCTCAAGCAAAATATTGGCCTGAGAAATTTATACTTCCGATTTCATTCATTCATTCTTCCCATTTATCAAGTGTCAAATTTGTGTTTAAGTTACATGCTATAGTTCTGTTCTCATGGAGCTTTTAGTCTACAGCGGGGAAAATTGGCATTAAATAAGTAACCAACAACATGATAAGGGCTAGATAAGGGTGGTCTTGAGATGGAATGGGAACCTATAAAGCACGGTTCATTCATATGGTCCAGGAAATTTGTCAAAGAGGAACCTGGCATAAAATTTTAAAGTAAATCCAATATGCAGGGTGGCCATAAAGTTTGTGTGCAATTTTAAATATTCTGTTTTTTAAATTGCACTTGAACTTTATGGCCACCCTGTACTATCAAGGCTATAATCTGGGAGAGAAGAGGGCTGTACTTTACAAAACAAATATTTGGTGGAATTCACCTGGAAGGACCATATCCATGCAAGCATGCTGGAAATGATGGGAAATGATAAATACAACAGCCTTAAGACAATTCCTGTGAGAGATGGGGTTCTCTCTTTCATCCTGTGGGCCCCCCTTTGGGCAAAGGGGAGAGTTCTCACCTGGAGTTCAGCATGGTGGACCTGGGCTGCAGCTGTGGCCACTTGGTCCTCCAGGTCTGCCAGTTGGGTCTCATCAGTGCCACTGTGGATACAGCGGGCAGCATCTTCCAGCTCAGTCAGCTGGCTCTCCAGGCTGTACACAGTGCCTGCTGCCAGGTACACCTGTAGGGAGGGCACCACCTGTGAGCCTGAGTCTGTAGCCCTAGGACTGGCTGGGCCCCTTTCAGGGGATCCTGGTAATTCAGGAGAGTGAGAGAGAACTAGACTGGGCACTGGGGAAAAATGTTGTTTGCATAACATTTATAAATGTTCTTCATGTTTAAGTGGTATGTGGGGTCTTGCCACCCCATCATTGCCAACCGTGCCTTCCCTTTCACCTTCCCTAAACTTTCCTGGAAGGAAAAATAATTTGTAAGTTGCTTTTGACAACATAGTACAAAATACATGACATCAGCTATGTGAACTGTAAACTGGTCCAGTGACTATAAAAATCAATATCAAGAAAAAACAAAGAGGAAAACTCATGATGGAGTTTTGCCAATAAAACTTTTGGTTAGCATTTGGTAATTGAGAAAAAAATTAGAAAACATAAAAGGGGTGGAATTAATTTAAAATAATTATAAATTCTGAGTGAATTTCCTTTGTTTGCTCAAAACAGTCTCAGGGATTAAAATGAACCTGAAATTTGTAGTAGGAAAATATTTCTTAGAAAATAGTGCAGTGTAAAAAAAAGAAAAGAAAAGAGTACAGTGCTAAGAGAAGCATGTCAAATCTGTCAAGTAGAACAGATAGATTTTAGGGGAGCTTTTGAAAATTAGAGAGCGAATCAGATAAAAGACATAATCAGAGATATGAAGAAAAATTTTGACTTATGAGTTTATAAAATGATTCCCATACAAGTGAGCAAACAGAAGGTAAAGTCACTGGAATAATTCCAGACTAAGAGATGTGGACCAGGGTGAATGAAAAAAATGCTCCCTGGGCCTCATCAGGAATGCAAGGAAACAATCGCCAATGCAAGGAATGAGATGTATCTAAGGAAGGCAAATACTTAAAGAGAGGTTCTTGAGGTATAATGAACACATATAAAGTCTTGAACCTGTAATCATAACAATTTAGAATTGATTTGAATGAAATGTATGGCCCGGACTTTAACAGTTCCTGTAACTTGAGTTAAAAATGTAACAGAGTTGAGATCAAGCCCAGAGCTTAGACGCACAAGTCATGCGCAGCTTTAGCATTGAGTGATGCCGGGGGTTGATGACGGAAAGAACCCTGAGAGGCTGCTGCTTTGTGGATTGCTTGGTGTGATTCACTCATCTGCATTAGGACTGGCAATTTTACAAAACACTTCAAAGTGGAGCAAGCCAGGTGCAGGCTTGAGGAAGGCACATTTGACTGTGCTTCAGCAGCAGGCGTAGTTAGCCAGGCTGTGTGAGCTTCCAGCACCACTGACACAACGGACGTCACATCAGATGATTCTCCCCAGGGGGCATGAACTGAATGTCTGCTGGGAACTGCTGAATTCTAGCTTAACTTTGATTTTATGTATTTTTAATCATATACTGAGTATTAGAGAAATTCTGTTTCTAAAAGATCTTCACAATTTAATTATAGCCACTTATTTTTTGTTTTCAAAACAAGAAATGTTTCTTTGTTGTTTGTCATGTTAAAACATGATAAATATTTTAAAGGTATCTGAGTGGAGAAATTATTCAAGAAATGTATCTCAAAATTTCTAAGTTGAAAAACTTCTCTTCCAAAGGATAAGAAAAATTAAGGAGGGGAAAGAGAGAGAGGGCGCGAAGGAGAGAAGAGAAAGGTAGGGCAGTTTAAAGCTTACTATATTTTTGATTACAGATTTCTCTATCTATACTAAAAAAAATTTATTTTAATACGTTAATTTAAAATATAAACCTACAGCTTTGCACAAGGAAATAAAATTTAGAATGATTATTTAAATGAAATTAGTTAGTGTGGGAAATTAGTGTGGGGATGATTATTTAAATGAAATTTGTAAGTTAATCTAAACTTTGGTCTTAGAATGTTGATTTTACCAGAAACATGTAATGCTCAATGTCATCACACCCTAGGATTGTATCAACCTGACTGTTACTTACATCTTCAACATGGCCATCTGCTAATGTTACTTTTTTTTTTCTGCCCAGACAAAGCAATATGAAAAAGTTCTGAGCCCTCAGCAAGGCCAGGATGTTCATCTTTTACTCTGTGTTCTCTAAAAGCACCAGAAGGAAGGAGACATTCAGTTGTTTGGCACTGACATCAGCTTAACAAGAATTTATAGCCAAAGTGCTGGTGCCTAGAGGACAGGAGAGGGGTAATAATGATGATGGTGATGATGATGACATGCACTTACTGAGCCAGGGGCTGAGCCAAGGGTTTTACGTGACTTATTTATGCTCATGGCAATCCTTGTGTCTAACTGTATTATTCTGCTACAATCAGTATGTTAAAGATATTAAAGAGAACATTATATCTCCTAGAAAGGTCCAAGATGTTCTGAGGTCTTACAGCTGGGAAGTGGTAGAGCCTGGAATTGAGCTCGGGACGGCTGACGTCTGACCCTGTGTCTATATCCTCCTTGTCCTGTGATGCTGTGATAATCTCAGTTGGAATGTTGTGACAGTTTATCTTTGAAATTCCAACATAAAGCTACTAGAGTTATTGCGGCTATAGATGGATATAATATTGGCTGTGTCGCTGGCTTGAAATAAAAGTTAATAAGCTATAAAGCTATAGGATGAAAATGCTCTATAAAAAGTAATACACATGAAAAAGTTCATTTGGAATTGCTTGCCAAGGTCCATTTTTTGGTGAGAACTATGGTTACTATGTCTGAGTAAGCTATGTCCTCTTTAACTCTAGTCCCTGATGCCTGTGACCCGATTGGCTAGCCTTTCTCAATGTGGTTGAAGGGATGAGGATTGGTGTTTCGTTAAGGAAAGACTTTGTGGTTAAACAGCCCAAGTTATTTCTGCCTTTAGGAGGGACAAGAGCTGATTTCTCAGTGCTAACACCTGGCAGAAGGTGAGTCTTTAATGTGCCAATAGGTATCTCGCTTTTCCTAGAAGAGTACGTGAATTTACCAAACTTACTTGACTGCAGGGCATCTTGTTGGACTTAGCTTCTGTGAAATACACTTTAGGGGGCTAAGGGAAAATAACAACCAATGGTATTCCTTTCTTTGCTGTCTGAGGGCAGAGAACCACCTGAGTCACCTTGACTACCTCCAGCAGTTCTGGTGTCACATCCTCTCCGGTGCTGTGGGGCTGGCAGGAGACCCATACTGAGGACCAATGTCCTCCGCTTGATCCTGGATTTGGTGGTAGAGCTGGGCTCCCCAAGGGGCAGTTCTGCTGACATATGTTACGTGGGCATACAGGGCAGAGCTAAACGGGAAGTTGGGATTGTCCACCACCATCTCCATGCCTGGGGATCATGGGTGACCTGAAGTTGCCTCTGTCATTTAGCAAAGATGAGAATGAAGCATGTCCTCAGATGGAGTGGGAGAGAGTGGGAGCTGACTTGACCCTTCCCTCATGACCCCGGATAAGTCCACAAGGTGGCCCCTTCCTGTTCTTCCTACAACAGGTCTGAGAATGGTTATGTTGACTGTTCTCTGTTGACCTCCTAGGTCCCTTCTCTGTCCTGCTCTGTTCCGTGGGAGGCGTGTCAATGCTGAGAAACTATGGGAATTCTAAAATACCATGTCCTCTCATAATAAACAGAAGACTGGATATATGAGTGAGATATTTCTTTGTTTTATCTTCTGTAGCTCTGAAAACTTCACAAGTATATTTAAAGGTGAACATTCTCTACTGAATGCTCTTTTATCTCCGAGTCCTGGTCTGTGGTAACCAGTGTTCAGAAGGCGAGAATGGTGTCACCATTTCTATTTCTGACAGTCCCTGGGTCCCCCAGCACAAAGAAGAACAGCAGCAGAGGGATGAAGGAGCTCTCTGCTCTTCATCACACAGACAAAAGCCACGATTTTATTAGATCATCTGCGCCCAAAGGTCAGTTTAAGAACCAGCCTTTGCTTCCTCCCACTGCTCAGCTGAATTCCATCCTGGAAGCAGCAGAGCGAGGCAACCGCCACAGCTCTGTGATCTGCTGAATTAAAGAGTTGAAGAAAAGAATCATCCCTTCTATGATTCAAAAGCCTATAGAATTCAAAGGAACATAGATGGAGTTTCTTCTGGGGTGAAATTAGAAAAGCTGAGGGAGAGAGGAGAGAAGCAGGAATAAGTAAGTTAACTCCTCAGGGACAGGAGAGGTGCCACCTGCGAGGCCGCCTTTCAGCCACTGGTCCCTGCTGGGACCTTTGACGTCTTGAATCAGTGGGTAAGTATATGTGTTTTGAATCAAAAGTGTTAATGAACCCAAGAAAAGAAGAATAATATACAAAAAAAGGATCTTACGAGATGGAAACTCCAACAAGGCCCTTGTATTTTCTCAACATGCTTCTTGGAGGGGAAAAAAAAAAGCAAGCTGTCTTTGTGTTAAGTGTGCCATGAGAATAGATCATTATCATTTAAATACAGATAGTCATCCTTGGTTTTTTTTTTTGGTTACCATACTTTGTGAAAAATACATTCCTTTCCTGGTGTATAGATGTATATAGATGTATGTAACCTTTTCAGTTCTGTGTCTTAAAGGCCATCTTAAGAACATCAGCACTAAAAGCACTATGTTATAAACACATTTAAAGATCAGAGACCCTGCACCTTAGAAGTAACATGTTTTTTCTTTTGAAAAAGGGCTTCATTCCTCTGATGTAGTCTTACCCTCAGCTAAATATTCACTAAACATCTCCTCTGTTCAGGCTCTGGGCTGAGGGCGGGGGCTGCAGGAACTTATGCATCTGGTTCCTAACCTGGGGGTGATTTTGCCCTGCCCCACCCTCCTAACATTTGACAATGTCTGGAGACTTTTTGCTTTTTTATTTTTGGAGACAGAGTTTCACACTGTTGCCCAGGTTAGAGTGCCATGGTATCAGCCTAGCTCACAGCAACCTCAAACTCCTGGGCTTAAGCAATCCTCTTGGCTCAACCTCCCAAGTTGCTGGGACTATAGGCACCTACCACGACAATCAGCTAATTTTTCTATTTTTATTATTTTATTTATTTATTTTATGAGACAGAGTCTTACGCTATTGCCCAGGTTAGAGTGCCATGGTATCATCCTAGCTCACAGCAACCTCAAACTCTTGGGCTTAAGCGATTCTCTTGCCTCAGTCTCCCAAGTAGCTGGGACTACAGGTGCCTGCCACAATGCCTGGCTATTTTTTTGTTGCAGTTGTTTAGTTGGCCTGGGCTGGGTTTGAACCTGCCACCCTCAGTGTATATGGCTATCACCACTGTGCTATGGGCACCAAGCCAGTTTTCTATTTTTAGTAGAGTTGGAGTCTTGCTCTTGCTCAGGCTGGACTCAAACTCCAGCTGAGCTCAAGTGATCCTTCTGCCATGGCCTCCAAAAGTGTTAGGATTACAGATGTGAGGCACTAAGCCTATGAAGACATGTTTGATGGTCACACTAGGAGGGCACTGCTACTGGCAGCTAGTGGGTAGAGAACAGGGGTACTGCCAGACATCCCACAGGGTATAGGACAGCTCCCATAATAAGAATTAGCTCATCCAAATATTGACAGTGAATAGGAGATAGAAGAGCGAACAAAAAGGATCGCAAAGCAATGTCAGATTGATGTACACTTAGATTTTCAGGGAGCTCTAAGGGAGAGAATCTTTAGCTTTTATAGTGAAACAAGTATTAGCATTTTTATTTATTTATTGTTGGGGATTCATTGAGGGTACAAGAAACCAGGTTACACTGATTGTATTTGTTAGGAAAAATCCCTTTTACAATCATGTCTTGCCCCCAGAAGGTGTGGTACACACCAAGACACCACCCCTCTCCCTCCTTCCCTCTCTCTGCTCTTCCTTTCCCCATCCCCTCCCTCATTCTTTCTCTCTCTGTTCTCCCCTTCCCCCACTCTCTACCATGTCATTAATTGTCCTCCTATCAAAACTGAGTACATAGGATTCATGCTTCTTTATTCTTGTGATGCTTTACTAGGAATAATGTGTTCCACTTCCATCCAGGTTAATACAAAGGCTGGAAAGTCTCCATTTTTTAAATGGCTGAATAGTATTCCATAGTGTACATATACCACAGATTGTTAATCCATTCCTGGGTTGGTAGGCATTTAGGCTGTTTCCACATTTTGGCAATTGTCAATGGAGCTGCAATAAATAGTCTAGTGCAAGTGTCCTTATGATAAAAGGATTTTTTTCCTTCTGGGTAGATGCCTAGTAATGGGACTGCAGGATCAAATGGGAGGTCTAGCTTGAGTCCTTGAGAGTTCTCCATACTTCCTTCCAAAAAGGTTGTATCAGTTTGCAGTCCCACCAGCAGTGTAAAAGTGTTCCCTTCTCTCCACATCCATGCCAGCATCTGCAGTTTTGAGATTTTTTTTTAAAATAATTTTATTAAATCATAATTGTGTACATTGGTGCAATCATAGGGCAGAATGTGCTTCATATACAATCAGAAATATTTTGATCATACTCTTAGAGATAGCCTTCATGGCATTTTCTTGATCACTGTATAA
>CAUYON010033210.1:0-15145 GCA_963573935.1 Arctocebus calabarensis | reverse complement strand
CCGCCTCATGATTATTTTTCACTATTGCCTATGACCTTCCTCAGAGTTGGGGAGGTGTCTCTCCCAGATCAGACCCTGGCAGAATTGCTCTGTTGTTACTGGATCTTTGTAGGGAGTGACCCTGTGTTTCTAATGATTTCTCAAACACTGCAGGGTGGGGAGCTTAAATCCTCCTCAGCCTGCTTAGAAGACACTTTAAGTTGCTAACTTGGGCTAAGCCGAAGCTTTCCCAGGGAAGCACTGTGGCTGGGATCACTCCTTGAGTGGCTATCCACTTACCCAGTGTGTCAAAACCGGTCTCACCCTATGCCCCTGAGGTCTAAGGTTGCAAGGCATCTCAGTCCCTGCCTTTAGGCTGCACAGTCACTAGATTACTCGCTCTCGCCCAATGCCTGTTCTGTGACCCTGAGGGTGGAGCTTGCCAGGGTAGTTTTCCCACAATGGCTCCACACAGCCCACCACCAAATACTGACAACTCTGCCTGGCTTGGTGGTCCAGTCTGGGGCCCAGACAACACTCAAAAACCTCTGCACTCCTGCCCAAGTTCTCTCAAGGCAGTTCAACTGAGTGTCAAGTCCAATAGAAATCCAAACGGCTCACAGACAAGGCCCTTCCAGCCTGCAGTCCCACTGTTTCCCCACCACAGCCGCCAACAGGATCAGACTGAATGAACAGACACAACCACTTGCCCAATCTCCACTGCTTCAGCCTTCCTCAGGGTGTCCAGAAGCCTCACGCTGTCTCCCTGTGTCCCCAAAGGGAAGTTTCTGGTCAGATCCTGCCTGGCAGAGATGCCTGAAGTCCTCTCTCCTCAGTCTCACCGTGCCCAGCCACAAGGAAGCTGTTACTCATCTGCCATCTTGCTCCACCCTCTCCAGTTTGGTATATTTATTAATATATGTTTGGATACTACAGAGTGGTAAAAAGGAATGTACTGGTGGCATTATATAAACAATCCTTTATGTAGCCTTTGAACCAATTCCACATTGTATAACTTTACCTCTGATTTTGACCTTCTCATGCCTATCTCCACTTTCGTCACTAAGTCTCAGCCCTAATTTTCTCTTTCAGTCGCTCATAAGAGTCAGGAAACTCAGCTGATAGATGAGTGAGAATTGAGTAGCCCAGAACGTGTAGTGCCATTTAACAAGAACGCTTCACTCACTCTTACATCACTTCTAATCTTCCTCAAAGCCCATACTATTTTCCTTAATGTTTTATTGTAAAAATTTGCAAACAAGTTGAAAAATTTTACAGTAAATGTCTGTACGCCTACCACCTAGATTTTACCCTTAACATTTTGTTTTGCTTGTTTCAACCCATGCATATCCATCATCCATTCCTTGAGTTAATAATCCACTATTATTCTGACAGTTCTGCAGGGGCACTTTCTGTAAATCCCCCCAAGAGGCCAAGAAGTTACATTTTACCCTCACACCCCCCTTAACACTTCCTTATCATTCCCTTATGATACTTCACATAGTTACTATATTTAAGCTTGCTTAATATTTGTCTTCTGTGCTAGACTAGTGATTCTTAAAATTAAGCTCACATCAGAATCACCTGGGAGACTTTCTAAAGCACAGGTTACCCTATCTCCAAAATTTCTGATATAGCAGGCCTTGAATGGGGTTCAAAATTTTGCATTTCTGGCAAGTGCCCAGTTAGTTCTGATGCTGTTGGTTGATGTAAGCACCATGCCACAGGCATCCTATCTGTCTTACTACTGATTCCCATTAGCTACCACAACGCACAGAGTAGGCACTTGGAATATTACAGGTATTTGTTGACAAAATGAGGAAATGTTGATGTCTGTCTCTGTGTGTGTGTGTGTGTGTGTGTGCACATGCATACATATCTTTTTTTATTTACAGTATCATAGGAAATCCTTGCAACAATTATTGTCTATAAATATCTCTATCAACCTGTTTATCTTGTTTACTTATATATCTCTATGATTGGGTATTTAAATTTTTTTCTAATTAATTCTATTATATTGATTTTAATACTCGTTCCAGATTCTGATTATCCACAGGGATACTGTTATAGCATGAAATAAAAAAAAGAAAAACACACAGGATAAAACACATCTTCTATTTTTTTCCTTATTATCTTGGGTTATAAACTCAAGATGTTTTTTCCTACTTAAATGAAGTAGTAATTGTGACTTCCAAAGGCACTTTTCTCAAGGGAAGGGGAGAAAACCTTAAGCATACTCTAATTGCAAATTAGATAATACAGTTGTGAAGATATAAGACCACATAGAGCCTGTCTCGAACTGTTCTTGTGCCATTATCTTTTTTTGTTTTTTTTTGAGACCCAGTCTCTCCTGGGAGTGCCATGACATCAAAGTGCCATGGCATAGCAACCTCAACTCCTAGGTTCAAGCAATTCTCCTGTCTCCACCCACCACAATGCCCAGCTATTTTTTTGATTGCAGCTGTTGTTGTTGTTTGGTGGGCCTGGGCTGGATTCGAATTCATCAGCTCAGGTGTATGTGGTTGTTTCCTTAGCTGCTTGAGCCACAGGCATTCGAGCCCCTTATGCCATTATCTTAACTACCAAGTACCTGCTTCTAAAAGACCAGTAGGGCTCCACCATGAACCAAGGAGTTGACTGACCTCACCCTTGAGTCTTCAGATAAAGAATTTGAATGGAGTGACCTTGAGTTTAGCATGACTTTTAAAATATCCTTATGCGATGGTTCCTTGGCTCCCATGTGGAAATAAAAAGGCAAGCATTTCATAATTTCTTTGAATTTCAGTAATGATTTCTGCCAGATTTAAATGAAATTTTTCAAAATGATGTTTTCCTCTGCATTGGAGCCAAGGAACAAAATCACCATAGGTACCATCCTTACCTGATATTAGAAACTATCCTTCTTATTGCAAAGCAGTTAGGGACCTATTTGCAATGTTCTTTATTTGATGTAAGATAAAGTTGTTTACATAGATGTCTACCCGTAAATTCATCCTACCCCTCTATAGTGAGTGTTTACCTGTTCCTGCTATTGTGGGAAAACCAATTATAGGAAGCCTTGTCTTTTTTCAAGGAGGCTATTAGGAAATAGAGTTAATAATCTCAGTGTAATGTGATGTAGTTTTCAGGTAAAATATTCATGGGTCTTATGGGGAAAGACCAGTATTTAAGTGATGCTGGGATATCAAGGAAAGGCATTTAACTTAGTTTTGAAGGCAAAATAATTTTATTATAGGAAATGTATATTTTGAAGGCAAAATACTTTTATTATAAGAAATGTGGCAAAGCCCATTGTTAAGTGGAGAATAGCGGTCTAGCTATAAAACAGAAAAAAGCATTCCAAAGAGCAAAGGTCCTTCAATGGTGTTCAATGTGGGATCCTTTGTAAGAGATAGTTCAGAAAACATTGGACAAGCTGGCCAAGGTCAGATCAGAAACTTCAGTGAAACTGATGGACCAGGTCTGGCCTCTGCCTCTTCACTTCTGTGCATTTTGTTCTCTGTGTTACAGCCCTGCTGGCCTTCAATCATTCCTCCAAAGCCTTGAGCTCTCCCTGTCCTGGACCTCTGCACACTGCCTGGGAGTTTCTTTAATACATTCCTCTTCTTCTTCCTCCTCCATAAACTCTGGGCATCAATTCTACTTGCTCAGGGAAGACCTCTCTGACTCTCTGGATGAAAGGGCTGTGTCTCTTCTCTACATTCTTCTAGTGTAGCCCTTATTGAAGTTGATGTTTATAAGCATGATAACTCTCTCCTTATTCTGTAAGCTCAAGTGGGAAAGGAGACTTACCTGTTTTCCTAAATATCATGTCCCTCTTTTGAGCAGGATTTCTTTTATGTAGCATGTACTTAGCAAGTATGAGAGGAAAGGATTAATATCTAAACATGAGCATGCTGTGTGCATGTGTATGTGCAATATTTTTTCACTTAATTCTTCTCCAATCTCTTTGAGGTATGTAATATTTTTAAAATTTATTTTACATTTCAAAGAAATTGGGTAAGTTTAAGTTAACTTTCTTAAAGTTGCAACATGCCCTCATATCATCATGAGTGGTATGTGTTAGCCTGTCTGTCGAACCCATGACCACTGAATTCTGCCCAGTGAGAAAGAAGTAATTTTATTATTTGCTGTTTTAATGACTCTGATTTTTTTTTTTTTTGCTGATTATGCTTGCACTTCAAGCTAGAAAGCCCAGGCCATTCTACTGCTGATTTCCATTTAGCTGGGTGGATTCTTCTAACATAGCAATAACATTGTCATTTACTTATTTCCTCTATCTGTGTATACTGCGAGTGGAAGGGGAGCACTCGACCGGCATCAACCTCACAGAACACCAAGGCTCATATGAAAGGTCTTTATTGGTGGGGGAAGCTGCAGAGCAGCACTAAGGAGGAGGGGAGAGAGAGAGAAATGGGGGAAGAGAGGAGGGAGAGAGTGGGAGAGAGAGAGAGAGAGAAGACACCTGGGGGAGGGAGGGGGAAAGAGAGAAGAGAAGAGAGAGTACAAAAGACAAAGGCACCTTATGTACGTTCGGGTAGGGGAGGTGATGGGATAGTAGAACAGCCAATAAGATGTTACTGCTCTGGTGTGAAGAGCCATAGGCGGCAGGCCATAAGTTTGAGCTTTTCAGTGGATAATCGGGATAGAGAGATGAAGTTGTGCAATTATCTAACAATATTGGCTGTAGGTTTACTGTAGATGACCTGTATCAGTTTAAGAAATGTCCCTTCTATACTCATTTTCTTAAGTGTTCTGATCATGAAGGGATGCTGGATATTATCAAAAGCTTTTTCTGTATCAGTTGAGAGAATCATATGGTCTTTGTTTTTTAAATTGTTTATGTGCTGAATTATATTTATAGATTTACATTTATTGAACCAGCCTTGAGACCCTGGGATAAAACCCACTTGGTCATGGTGTATAATTTGTTTGATGTGTTGCTGGATTCTGTTTGCTAGAATGTTGTCGAATATTTTTGCATCAATATTCGTTAGTGATATTGGTCTATAATTTTCTTTTCTTGTTGGGTCATTTCCTGGTTTGGGGATCAAGATGATGTTTGCTTCATAGAATGTGTTGGGTAGTATTCCTTCTTTTTCTATATTTTGGAAGAGGTTTAGTTATATAGGCACCAGTTCCTCTTTAAAGGTTTGGTAAAATTCTGATGTGAAGCCATCTGGTCCCAGGCTCTTCTTTTTAGAGAGATTTTGTATAGTTGATGCTATTTCAGAATGTAATATAGGCCTGTTCAACATTTCCACTTCTTTCTGGCTAAATCTAGGAAGGTGATGTGTTTCCAAGTATTGGTCAATTTTCTTCATATTTTCATATTTCTGAGAATAAAGTTTCTTGTAATATTCATTAAGAATTTTTTTAATTTCTGAGGAGTCTGTTATTATTTCTTCTTTACCATTTCTGATTGATGAAATTAGAGATTTAACTTTCTTTTTCCTGGTTAGGTTAGCTAAAGGTTTAGCTATTTTATTGACCTTTTCAAAAAAACCAACTTTGTGATTTATTGATCTGTTGTATAATTCTTTTGTTTTCAATTTCATTTAATTCTGCTCTAATTTGGGTTATTTCTTTTCTTCTGGTGGGTTTGGGATTGGAATGTTCTTCCTTTTCCAGCTGCTTGAGATGTCTTGTTATTGTCAACTTCCTTTATTTCTGTTCTCTTGAGGAAGGCTTGCCATGCTATAAATTTCCCTCTTTGGACTGCCTTTGCAGTATCCCAGAGGTTCTGATAATTCGTGTCTTCATTATCATTTGTTCTAAAAATTTGTTAATTTCCTTGTTAATCTCCTTTGTGACCCAGCTGTCATTCAGCATAAGGTTATTTACCTTCCATATTTTTGTATGAGTATGCAGATTCCTATTGTTACTGAGTTCCACTTTTATTCTATGATGGTCTGAGAAGATGCAAGGAAAAATTTCTATTCTTTTAAATTTTCTAAAGTTAGATTTGTGAGCTATAATGTAATTGATTTTGGAGTATGTTCCGTGGGCTGATGAGAAGACTGTTTATTCAGTTTTATCAGGATGAAATGTTCCATAGATGTCTGTTAAATCCAAATGTTGAGTGGTTAAATTTAAATCTAAGATTTCTTTGCTTAGCTTCTTTTTAGAGGATCTATTCAACACGGATAAAAGGGTGTTAAAGTCTCCAACTACTATGGAGCTTGAGGAAATCAAGTTGCTCATATCTGTTAGAGTTTCTCTCATAAATTGAGGTGCATTTTTGTTGGGTGCATAAATATTAATAATTTAAATCTCATCATATTGAGTCTTATCCTTAACAAATATGAAATGACCATCCTTATCTTTCCTTACTTTTGTTGGTTTAAAGCCTATTGTATCTGCAAGCAAAATTACAACACCTGCTTTTTTTCTGATTTCCATTTGCCTGGAATATAGATGACAATCCCTTCACCCTGAGTTTGTATTTATCTTTTAAGGTAAGATGAGATTCTTGTATGCAGCAGCTATCTGGCCTGAGTTTTTGTATCCAGTCAGCCAGCCTGTGCCTCTTTAGAGGGCAATTTAAGCCATTCACATTAATCGAGAATATTGATAGGCCTGGTAGAATTTTGGGTATCGAGTTTTTTGGGAGACCAGTGTACATTTTTAATCCTTTCACCATTGTGGAAGATGGAATTTGATCAAAAGTTTCAAAGTTAGTTTATTTTTGTGGTGGAGAATTGTGCTGGTCATTATGGAGGATAGTTCTCAAGATATCTTGGAGAGCTGGTTTAGTTATGACAAATTTCTTCAACATGGGAATGTCATTGAAGTATTTAATTTCTCCATCATAAATAAAACTCAGTTTATTTGAATACCAGATCCTGGGTTGAAAGTTATTTTGTTTAGGAGATTAAAAGTCAATGAACAACCTGTTCTAGCTTAAAAGGTTTCAGCAGAGAGATCTGGAGTCATTATCGTATTCTTCCCCTTGTAGGTTATGGTTTTTTTATGTTTTACTGCTTTCAGAATTTTCTCCTTCATATGAACTTTAATGAAGTTGATTATGATGTGCCTGGGGATGTCTTTTTCGGGTTGAGTTGTGCTGGAGTTCTGAAATTGTCTGCTATCTGAATTTCAGAATCTCTTGGCATGTCTGGAAAGTTCTCTTTCATAAAAAGTAGAGCCTTTGTGCCTTGCAAAGCTACTTCATCGCCTTCAGGGATCTCTATGAGGCGAATCCTGTTTTTCTTCGAATTATCACAGAGCTCCCTAAGAGAGTGATCTGTTTTTGCTCTCCACTTCTCTTCCTCTTTGAGCATTTGGGAGCATTCAAAGGCTTTGTCTTTGATGTTGGAGATCCTTTCTTCTGCCTGTTCCAGTCTGTTACTGAGGGATTCTACTGTATATCTCATATCTCGAAGGGCTGCAACTTTTCTCAATGTGTCTGAATCTTTGATGATTTTGTCTTTGAATTCATTGAATTCTTGAGACATTTTTTCAATTATTCCTAGAATTCTAAGTCCAACTTTACTTCCATTCTGTTGATCTCATTTGCCATCCAGATTCTAAATTCAATTTCTGACATCTCAGCCATCTGTTTGTGAATGGGTTCCTCTAGTTTGGGTGGTTTGTCATTCTTTGTGGGGGTGGGGAGGTTGAACTGTTCTGATTATCCATGTTGCCAGAGTTTTTCTGCTGATTCATCCCTATCCCCATGATTGTTCTTCACTGTTTAGCTAGATGAGTAGGTAATGCAAAATTCAATTGGAGACTTCTGGGGTTGTTGTTGACCACCCCTTCACCAAGGAACTGGGACTGGTGACTGCAGCTTTTACTCTACAATTTTGCAAAGGACCTGTACAATACTATAGTCTGTGACTCTAGAGGCCTGATTGGTGTAGTGGGGGTAGGTGGCTCTGTCTTGTATTCAGCTGATCTCTGTCCAATTCTAGTGAATTAGTGACTCTGGGTTGCAGTCTCAGCTTTAGAGAAATACAAGCAACTAGTACATCCCGTCCCCCAAAGATAATACATGGAAGAGGAAAATCAGACCTTCCCAATACAGCAAAACCAGGGTATCACCTTGGGGATCCTCGGGTGATTTGTCCAGTTCAAAGTTCCAAACCAATTGTCTCAAACTGCACCACTCTCTAGCTGGTGGGTTCAAAAGATCTCCCGCAACTAAAGGAGTCTACTGGTAGCTCAAGGGTGGCTTGAGCACCTCTGGTTCTCCGAGGAGTCAGATAGGCCTGTCTAGTGGAAGATTTCAAGCAAGGGGGTTGACGCCTCTTTCCCCACCTTGCTCACCCTTCACCACCAGACTCTGGTAACCCCAGTCTCTGGTAGCACCACTGGCAATCTCTGTTTACCCAGTCTCTGTGTCCCAGTTCTGTCCATTAAGCAAATGTGCCAGGACTATGTGCCTGCCAGAATCAAAGTAAGGTCACTGCCTCCTCCTCATGGTTGCCACCATCCAATGGGGAAAGCTGAAGCCTGCTTGTCTCAGGTGCTCAATGGTAGTTGGAGAAAGTTCCACCTGAGCTCAATCTAAACCTGAGGATATCCTGACAGCCAAAGAATTTCTCCCTCAGCCACTGCACCTTTGTTGCCACTGTTCTGTAGCTCTGGTACCCATATAGGGCGTGGTCTGGTTCCCTCTGGCACACCACAGTGTTGTGGAGATGACTTTCCCAAATAAGACCTCAGCCAGATCATTCTACTAATGCTGCTGTTAGGTGGGAGGTGTCTCCACTTGGGTTCGTGCACCTCAGCAGTTCCCGGGTCTCCACCCATAGTACAAATACCCAAGACTACACCCGCTGTTGAGGCACACTTTCTAAGGGCCAGGTCAGTCACCTTTCCCTCTATGTCTTTCTGTACTATTACTGGATTTACAGATACAGCACAGCAGCATTGCCTCTGTCTATGCAATGCCCAGTCTGAGCCAAGAAGGGCATTCTGGTCTCTGCAAGGGTTGGACTTTTAGACCTCCAGGTCAGTGGATAAGGGCAAATTGAAAGTTCAAGTTCGAGGAAAATATTTGTTTAAACATCCTGCCAGACAAGGGAATTCCTGGGCTCACAGCAGGGCTTCTCTGGGAAAGGAGTCCCAACTTCCAGCAATTCCCTCTGGTGGGGTGAGGGAGGATAGTCTCAGTTCATAACTCACAAGTAAAGATCCCTCAGCAAGCAAGCAACACTCTTAGGGGAGGGGACAGACACATGTCCTCTTTGGGATGGGATCTGTACCTGAAATCTGTTTCCCTGGAGTCGAAGCTTGCCTTAGCAGGGAAAACGTGCAGTTATCTATCTCTTCTCTCAGCTTGGCTCCCCTCCTTCAGTTTTGTTGGGATTCTTTCTGGCCATTATCTCTCCCTCTGGACTGGAACTTCTGTTGAAAGCTGGCTCCAGTCAACTGTCATCCCCCCAGGGCCCCTTGTTCTTAAGATTTGGGAGAGTTGTGCTAGGCATCCACCTATCCACCATCATGTTCCTCCACCAGTAGTGTTTCTATATACCAGCAACAAACTTGCAGAAAAACAAATTTAGAAAATAATGCCTTTTACTGTATCTACATGGAAAAAATTTCTCAAAACAAATTTCATTAAGAAGGTAAAGGATCACTACAAGAAAATTATAAAACACTAATGAGTGGTCACAAAGATGGAAATGCATCCCATGTGCATGGATGGGAAGAATTAACATTGTGACAGTGACCATGTTGTCAAAACAACCCTCAGATGCAGTGCAATACCTGTGAGAATACTAATGACACACTACAGAAATTGGAAAAACAACTCTAAAATTCCCGTGGAACCACCAAAGACCTCAAAGAGCCAAAGCAATTCCAAGCAAAACGAATCAAGCTGGAACCATCTCATCACCTGACTTCAAAATATTACATAAACCTATAGTAATCAAGACAACATGGTACTGGCATAAAAACAGACACATACACCAAGGGAACAGAATAGAAAACCCAGAAATAAACCCAGGTATTTACAGCCAACTGATTTTTGACAAAAAAGCCAAGAACATTCTTTGCAAAGGGACAGAAGTCCTAATAAAGTCCAGGGCTGGGAAAACTGGATATCCAGATGTAGGAAAATAAAATAGATCCCCACATCTTTCCCATAGAATGATCAACTGCAAATGGAGCCCTGAAACAATGAAACTACTAGAAGAAAACATCAGAGAAATGCTTCCAGGCATCAATCTGGGCAAAGCTTTTTGGGGTAAAGTATCAAAAACACAGGCAACAAAAACAGAAATAGATGAATGGGATTACATCAATAAAAGACTTCTACACCAAAAAGGAAACAATCATGGAGTGAGGAAACAACATACCAAATAGGAGAAAATACATGCAAACTATCCTTCTAAGAAAAGATTAATAAAAGATATAACTAGTTAAAACAACCCAGTAGCAAATAAACAAATACTCCAGATTTAAACAGGAAAATGATCTCAATAGGCATTTCTGAAAAGAAGACATACATGTGGCCAAGAAGCATATGAAAAAAATGCTTAATATCATTCACCATCAGAGAAATATGAATCAAAACCATGGTGAGAATGTTTCTTATCAAATGACTGCATCCCCCCCAAAAACTCCCACAAAACAAACAAAACAAAAAGCAGATGTTGACATGGATACAGAGAAAAGGAATGCTAGTACAAGTACTGAGAATCTAAATTAGTGCAGCCAATATGGAAGCCAGTAGAGACTTCTTCAAACCCCTGGGTATATACCAAAAAAAAAAAAAAAAAAAAGAAAGTATATAGTAAGTGACAGCTGCACACCATGTTTACTGCAGCACTGTTAACGGTTGTCAGGATATGGAATCAACCTAAGTAATCACCAATGGATGGACGGATAAGTCAGAGGTGGTATATACACTCATGTGTGCACATAAAGTTCTGTTTTCTGCAGGGTAAGTAACTTTTCTAAGGGTCCAACTCAAATTTGTCTTCTAAACCTTTTCCATTGTTGTGAGTTTCTTTTCCTAACATGAGAATTTTTACCTTATAAAAAATAATACCTGCTCATACTTTTGTAAAAACACAATTTTTAGTAAATGTAGATGGTTTTATACAAACCTTGATTTTTTCTTAATAAAGTCAATTCTTGATTAACCTTTTTCCCTCTGAAGGAAGCTCCTCTCACCCCAGCAAACATGACCTCTCAACCTGTGCCCACCCAAAAAGGCTGTGGGGGGACCAGGGAGTCAACACACAGCAAGTGTCAAGAACAGATTCCTGTTCTTGATATCCATGGGGCTAGTCCTTCCCTTCCCACTCAACAGGAACTCCCCCACATCTGGACTGTGAGGGAGGGCTGATGTTCAGGGCAGCAAGGTGGGGCATGTGGAACACTGTGTGTAAACACTGTGTGACTTGAGTGCTGAATGCAGGTCACTGTTCCTGCACATTGTCAAGACCCATGGCATGTGCTTCACCAAGAGTGAGGTTTGATGCAGACCACAGGGTTTTCTGGTAATAACTGTCAATATTGGCTAATCAAGTGTAACAAATGTGCCACCTTAACACAGGATGTTTATAATAAGGGAACTGGGAATGGAGGGTTATCTGAGAATTCTGTACTTTTTGCTCAATTTGCCATAAAACTAAACTACACCCCCCACATAGTGTTAATTAAAAAGAAAAAAATACTGGTGCATCCACAAGTCAGTATGTGCCAAAAGGAAGCACAACAAGAATCAAACTTTTCAAATAAATTTTGAGGTAAGTTGATACAAATTCAGTTTCACTCCTCCCTCTGTAAAATTTATGTTCTGGGACATTGGTGAAGAAGAGAACATCTGAAAATTTTTAACTACAGGGAAATCTGCATACCATCAGATGCCTTGGAATGGGTTATTCATGAGCAGGAGAGAAGAGTACACGTGTGTACAAAGAGGTTGCAGTGTATAGAGAATATTTTGTAAATAAAGGTACATTGAGCTACGATCTCCCATTTCTCCTATGTATGGCAACTTTTGGGACACCTTATAAGTAAAAACACACTAATTCTAACTCTTTAAAACTCAACTAGAAATAAATGGTTACTATAAAATACAAAATTTTAAGAGTATTTAACTGAATGAGATAATGTAAACATCCTGGTAAAAAGTCTATTAAGATAAACTTAATAGTTTATAATACAAGTAAATCTTGGTTTAAATTGGTAAATCTGGGATAAAGGTACATGGAAGTTTGGACAACTATCCTTGCAACTTTTCTGTAACTATGTATTTCTATCAAACCAAAGTATACCAAACTGAAAATATAACAAAATTCATAAGGTTACCTACCAGAAAAGTATCCTGGCAATCAGAATGACTCTCTTAGTCACACCCAAATATTGGGGAGTAGTTCACCAGTGTACTCTGGTACAGAGTGACCAGAGAGGGCAGGGTGGCAGCTCTCCATGCCAGACTATACCCTCCAAGTTAGCCCAGAAGCTGGCTCTGGGGACAACAGAGTCAGTTAATATCAGTGCCCTTCCCTCACCTAGACACCATGTGTGAAGCAGCCATTACTGGTATCTGAGGAGAGAGAAAAAGAGTGAAGTCAGTTTAGAAGATTCTGGCTCAGAGGTGTGAGAGGAGGTCATTGCTGAAACCTCTGCTTGCTGTAGCCTCTGATCTGTCAGAACAGAGGAGGCCCGGGTTCCTTCACCAGCAAACATTTACTGGTCCTTTGTTATCTGCTAGTCACAATGTGGGCAGGTGAGCGGAGGCAGCCCCTGCCCTCTCTAAGCATCCAGTCTGGGAGGGGACTTGCTTCTGTAAGAGGGGTTGGAAGGGCCAGTGCAAGGGAAGCAGTGGAGTTGTGGGTTTCCAGCTCCTGGATTTCTGCAAATGGAGTATCAACCTCTGGGTCTTCTGTGTCCTGGCAGGAACCAGGCCAAGGAGGCAGGAAGGCAGACCTCTTCCTGACTTGTTTTGGGATGAAAACCTCATCACTGGAACAAAGAACTGATTTTCAAGAGAGACTCAGGGTTTTTAGGGAGGGAGAGTCCGTCATTGCGGCATTGTTTCCTCTCTGTGTCCGCAGCATGTTTCCTGAACCAGGCAGCCATGAATAGCTGGGAAGGTGGGCTGGCAGATAAATGCACCTGTGAAGGTGGCCCACCATGCCTTTTCGCTCTATCAGACGTGTGAGCTCAGTGAGACAACGTGGAGGTTTAAGAAAAGCAACTTTGTTGCTCACATAGAGGCAGTAGGGGACAGAAGATGCTTGGTGTTCACGGCAGGCTGGTTCCCCAAGCATCAGGAAAACTGTGTGGGGAGGAGAGTCTCCTCATACACACCCTATGTCTTACCAATGCTGAGACCCCATAAAGCACCCTGCTCTTCTTTTTTTTATTATTAAATCATAGTTGCATACATTAGTGCAATCAAGGGTTACAATGTGCTGGTTTCATAAACAACCTGAAATGTTTTCATCAAACTTTTTAACATACCCTTCATGGCATTTTCCTAGTTATTGTATGAAGACATTTGTATTCTGCATTTAGTAAGTTTTGCCTGTACCCTTCTAAGATGCACCGTAGGTGTGGCCCCACCAATTACCATCCCTCCACCCCAATGTACCCCCTCTCCTCCCCTCTCTTTCCCATTTCCCCACATTCTTGTGCTATAGTTGGATTATAGACTTCATAATTTAGCTTCATAGTAGGGCTGAGTACATTGGATACTTTTTCTTCCATTCTTGAGATACTTTGCTAAGAAGAATATGTTCCAGCTCCATCCATGTAAACACAAAAGAGTTAAAGTCTCCATCTTTCTTTAAGCCTGCAGAGTATTCCATGGTATACATGTACCACAATTTATTGATCCATTCATGGGTCGATGGGCACTTGGGCTTCTTCCATGACTTAGCAATTATGAATTGGGGTGCAATAAACATCCTGGTACAGATGTCTTTTTCAAAATGTGATTTTTGGTCCTGTGGGTATATACCCAGTAAAGGAATTATAAGATTGAATGTCAGGTCTATTTTTAGATCTATAAGTGCTCTCCAAACATCTTTCCAAAAGGAACATATCATTGTGCATTCCCACCAGCAATGTAGAAGTGTTTCCTTTTCTCCACATCCATGCCAACATCTCTGGTTTTGGGATTTTGTCATGTGGGCTAATCTCACTGGAGTTAGGTGATATCTCAAAGTAGTTTTGATTTGCATTTCTCTGATGATTAATGATGGTGAGCATTTTTTCATGTGTCTGTAGGTCATACGCCTATCTTCTTTAGAGAAGTTTCTCTTCAAGTCCTTTGCCCACCCTGTGATGGAATCACTTGTTCTATTGTCACTAATATGTTTGAGTTCTCTGTGGATTCTGGTTATTAAACCTTTGTCAGAGGCATAATCTGCAAATATTTTCTCCCATTCTGAGGGCTGTCTGCTGGCTATACTTACTATGTTTTTGGCTGTACAGAAGCTTTTTAGTTTGATCGGGTCCCAGTAGTGTATGTTTGATAGTGCTACAGTTGCCTGGGGAGTCCTCCTCATAGAATATTCACCCAAGCTGATTCCTTCAAGAGTTTTCCATGCATTTTCTTCTAATATTTTGATAGTTTCATGTCTTAAGTTTAAATCTTTAATCCAGTGAGAGTCTACCTTATTTAATGGTGAGACGGGTGGGTCCAGTTTCTTCTACAGGTTGCCAGCCAGTTCACCTAGCACCATTTGTTAAATAGGGAGTTTTTTCCCCACTGAATGTTTTTAATTGGCTTGTCAAAGATCAAGCAACGGTAAGTAGCTGGGTTCGTCTCTTGGTTCTCTATTCTGTTCCAAACATCTATCTCTCTGTTTTTGTGCCAGTACCATGCTGTTTTGATCACTATCAATTTATAGTAGAATCTCAGGTCTGGTAGTGTGATTCCTCCTGCTTTGTTTGTGTTTCTGAGTAATGTCTTGGCTATTTGAGGTTTTTTCTGATTCCATATAAAAGGAAGTATTATTTTTTCGAGATCTTTAAAATATGACAATGAAGCTTTGATAGGAATTGCGTTAAAATTATATATTGCTTTGGGTAGTATTGACCTTTTAGCAATGTTGATTCTTCCCAGCCATGAGCATGGTATGTTTTTCCATTTGTCAACATTTTCAGCTATTTCTTTTCTTAAAGTTTCATAGTTCTCTTTATAGAGATCTTTCACATCCTTTGTTAGGTAAACTCCCAAATATTTCATCTT